>JAHBOF010000129.1:0-286564 GCA_020736565.1 Coprinopsis sp. MPI-PUGE-AT-0042 | reverse complement strand
GGAAAGGAAGGAGATTAGGCATCACTACACATCAGCAGCACGCACTTTCCCGCTCATAATTCATATGCCATTGCTACCTGTCCAGGGTACTCGAGGCCATAAAAAAAGCAAATAATAGCACAAGAAGACTTTCGGAGTGATTAAGGATACTTTTTCCAAGGATTCCAGCACAGGGACCTCGAAGGCAGGTGTCAGTTCAATTTTGCTGGTGGCCAGTTGATGCCTGCTTCGGCAGAGGCTTTGGAAGGACATAGCAGAGGCAGAAAGACCTATATAGCCATATCTGAGTGGTTATTATAGCTCTATGAGGTCTCAAAAGCCATTTACTCATTAAAACTGATAAAGGCTGCCATTATTGGGCCACCAAATCACAGAACACGCAGGAGGCTGCGTTGTGCTTTCTGGCACCTTCGACCCCTTAGTCCAGGCCATATATCCATTAATTACCTATATAAGGAGTTATGTGTACTATAAGAGCAGTTTAAGTACTCAGAAGCGATGAATTCAATGCATCTTTAGAGGGATGTCCTCTGCCTCATTTATCGCTTCAATCTCCGCTTGCTCGCCAGATATCGGCATGAGTTGTTCGCGCATCAATATCGTTCTCGTTCTCGCGAGAAGGCAGCTGAAGGGACTCTCAATGTCAAAAGTTGTGTCTGAAATCAACCTCGGAAGCAACATCAAAAGTGCTGCCAAAATCCCATTCACTCCTGGGGACATTGGATTTCGACAATGTGGAAATGCATGTGAAAATGTTACCCAAAATGTTACCTGTTCTCAAAGGATTTCCGCCTCACCAAAATGTAACATGTCACAACGTTGAAATTCTATGGAAATGTAACATTTGGGTAGGATTTCGACGTGAAGGAAAGGTAACAATTAGAATAGAATTTCGATCTGTACGAAATCCATTGCAGAAATGTAACCTTTGTTCATCTCAAAAGGAAACATTTCGACAAAACATTTCGAAAACTACGGAAATTTTACATATTATTTCTTTTTATGGTAATAATGATTCATTTTGACATTGTCAAAATTTGGTGACGAAATGTTTTGTGACTTTGTCGAGATGTTTCCTTTGAGATGAACAAAAGGTTACATTTCCGCAATGGATTTCGTACAGATCGAAATTCTATTCTAATTGTTACCTTTCCTTCACGTCGAAATCCTACCCAAATGTTACATTTCCATAGAATTTCAATGTTGTGAACATGTTACATTTTGGTGAGGCGGAAATCCTTTGAGAACAGGTAACATTTTGGGTAACATTTTCACACGTATTTCCACATTGTCGAAATCCAATTTCCCTGGGAGTGATTTGACCTCCCTTAATGTGGTAATACCAGAAAACATATCAACAGTGAGACGGTCCAATGAAACAAGGGAGGTTGGATTGTTCATGCCCCTGCAACGGGACTTGCATACCAAGTCTTGCATGACTTGGTACGTTCCGCCACAGTGTGTTCACAGCGGTTTCCGTTGCCCAAATCCTTAGCCCCAATCCTGAACCCCCCTGTGACCTCTGGTCTTATCTCAGACAGGGCTGTCCTCACGCCTCCTCCGCCGTGAATCATCACCCCTACGGCCATGATGTGATGGTGGTTGAAGCACGGACGCACGCTGCCGTGCATAGCTACGCTGGGGCGAGGCTGACCTCGAGCGCTTCCGCCTCCTGCTGTAGTCGTCCTCACCACTGTTGTCCACCTCCCTCTCACGGGCTGAACGGGTTTCCCTCTTCGACTCCTTCCTCGCCCTTCTCTCTTCCTTTCTTCTCGATTTCTCCTCCCTTTTCTCTGCCTTCCTCCGTTTCTTTTCTTCTTTATCTTCGACATCCTTCACTCCTGCTCCAGACCCCTCCGCTGCTGGCCCCTGTCCAAGGACTCTTCTCCGAGGTCCTCTGGCATCAACGGTGGAGGAGGTGGAAGTCCTAAAGCGGCAGCAAGTGCTTCGGCTTCGAGGTGTTTCACCCTCCTAATCTCGGCTTGCCTTTCTTTTTCACCAGCATCCTGATCGCGGTTGTACCAATGGATATCCTTGTTTTTCTGCCATCGACCAGTCGGCGCATTGATGCTGTGGCCCAGGTAGTTCTGGAATCAAAATATTAGTATCTTGTATTGAAAGGAATGCACTGAGCGAGGCGGATGCAAGTCGCTGTCGAATGTGGCTACCGACTAAATGGAACGAAATTGAGATGAACAAGAACTCACTTCACGGTCCTTGTCTGCTGAAACGTCTGACCACTTGAACTCTGCTTGACCACCCTTGTGCCTCCTCGTACTGGCTCGAACATGGTGAGGCGAACGTTGAGCTGAGTCCGGGAACAAAGGTCACACTGTGCTTGGCCTTGTTTGTGATGCAAGACCGTCGCGTTCTTGCCGCGTCGATTGGCTGTTTGTCGATAACCGCGTTGGTCCTCATGGCCCCTGCACCACCTACGGCCACGGCTAGTACCCGGCGCCATCGCTCGAGAGGATCCACTCCAGGGCGTAAATCATCCAAACCCAAGCAGAGTGCAAGCAATGGGAATGGTCTGCTCTCTGGTGTATTCAGCTTCGTGACCCAAGAACTCTCAAACTTTGTGGCTGGCGCGACAGGCCGAGATGAATACGAGGACGAAGATGTAGAGCATTCAGTACGTGTTGTTTCTGAGCCATTCGGACCTTTCTTGACGCTGGGTTGAAGGGATCGCCTTCCCAATCCTCTTCCTCCGAGAACGAGGCCGAAACACCAACACAGTCTCAAGCTTCCTCACGTCGGAAGCGTTCACCTTCACCTCGCTCCCCAGCCCACCGCCCTAAGCGTCCGCGGTCGTCTTCCAAGGAATCCAAAACCAAAGAGCATACGAGAGCGGCTCAAGCGGAACTTGGTACGCAACAGTGGTTCTTGCTATCGGGCCACTCGCTCACCAACCTTATTGACCTCCTCTCACTGCCCGAAACGAACCGGAACTGCCCTTACAGATCCATACCCAACACCGCGCCCGATATTAAAAGCTGCGCTAGACGAAACAGCTTCAGGCTCAACTTCCATGCCAGGTGCACTCTTCCCCTTCTCACCGGCCAGCATTTTCAACGATGATGGCAGCGACGAGAGCGCTCCTCGTAGCACCCGACGACGTGTGCATTTCGACGGCAAATCCGATGCAGGGTCTTCGTCACATCTCGTTCCGATTTCGAACGTCATAGAGGATGAGGAGAGAGACGAGGACAGTGCAGGCCCATCCACTCCTCACAAGAAGCGAACTCGAAGACTGTCCCCCTCTACACCCACACGTACCCCTCGTACCCCTCCCTCTTCTACAATCCAAGCCGCGGTATCCAAATTCAGAGACGCAGACGCAGACGCATCCATACTGTTGCCCTCTCCCATCCATGGTCAACTTTGCCCTTCGCCTGTCCGCCGACACACCCCCACGATGAGCGAAAAAGCAAAGGGCAAGCAAGCAGCACGAATCACATCTCAGGTTGAGCCCGATCCGTTCGACTTCGAACAAGATCTCTCCAGCGGGACAACGCCATCGAAAACAACAGGTCGGGAGCGGTTCACAGAGGACTACCTCTCTGGAGTTTCCCCCGAAGAGTCTTTTACAACGACCCATCTGAAGGAGCAAATTTCGCAAACCACTGCCGCAATAGAACGCACCTCCAGCTCACATTCAGGCTCTGACGTGGATAAAAATAGGATTCGGGAGCTTGAGCAGGAGGTCCAGAGACTACGGGAAGAGGTACGGACTTCACTCCCTTGAACTAAGCTCCAGCACTGATCCAGATTATTAACAACAGCTCGCCCGGCGTCCCAGCACAATCAATGCCCCTCCTCCGCCTCCTCCGCCCCCTCCACCCAATGGCCTGCGCATCCCCCTGCCGTCGTCCCTGGATCCCTCTACAGACGCCTCGACTCTATTTCTTTCCGCCAGAGCTGCCCTAAAGCATTCAGGGACACCGAAGGAGAAGCCCATCATAAGCCGACCGGGACTTGGTCCCGCAGTTGGAATTGGGCCTCTTGGTCCTAGCGGGGGGTTGGGACCAGACAAAATGGCAGCATTTCTAAGCGAGATGAAGAATGTGAGGTTGAGGAAGGTTGGCGAGAAGTCGTTCATGAACTCGGAGAGGTCGTTTGTCTCAGAAGGTGACGTGACGAGAAAAGAAGATGCAAACACCAGCCTGTCTAGATCCCTTTTGTCCAAATCTTGGAGCGGCCGAGCCGAGGGTAGTAGAAACCAAGTCAGGGCAGGAAAGCCAGCAGCGCAGGAAACATCGAACCGGCTCCCGGACAACACCACCGCTGGTGATACCAACCGCATGCAAGACGTTGGCTCAAAACGAAAGCGGTCTATTGAAGACGTGGACCAGGGCCGCACCGAAGTCGACGCGATTTCGAGTCGTCCGTTGAAGAGGCTGGCTCTGTCCGACCTCACTTCGGGCGCAGAAGGGGCAACCACTCTGGATCCCAGCACGAGCATGGACACGGACAACGCAGACCTGAGTTTTCTCTCTGCCCCCTCGCTGTCCGTCTCGACTTCACGTAGACATAGGGAACAGCGGGAACAGCGGCGCCAACGCGAGCGAGAGCAAGAAGCGCGAGACCGAGAAGGAGCGCAAACGCAACTCCCTTCGCGTGGACTGTCCGCATCAATCGATTCCACCGTATCCGCTTCGTCCTCCCTCTTGGCTTCACGCTTCGGTTCAGATTCAACATCATCGCGCCTGGCTGTGTCCACAACACCAGCCTCTGCCCCTCCGCGGCGAATCGTTCGGGATTCCAACGGTATCATACGAGACTGGCGAACCTCCACCCAAGCAGTCCCTGCTCGCGTTTCTCCCAACGAAGGGTCCGCTGCTGCCCATGAAGAGCAGCAGGGACGGGATCTTCGCACTCTGCACCTTGAAGATCTGCAAGCACCTACCCCGTCCCTATGCTCCGACCAAGATGGAGACAGCCATGAAAGCCATGAAGATGCGAATCAACCCAGGACACCCCCACAAATTTCTCCTACTTCTGATTCCACTTCAGTCGCCCGACCCTTTTCGGGATCCGGGCAACTGGGAGGGAATGGAGATGATGACCACCATGGAGACCTACGTTTGGAATTCCCTGACGAGAGTCGACGATATGGCGCGGCAATTGAAGAAAGTTTACTCAACGAAGAGAGTTTTACGTACCAAGTCAAATTGCGCGTGGACTCTGACGATGAAGAGGGGCAAGGTCAAGGTGGGCACGCTAGCATGTTTGAAGGACAGTATGATCAGGACCAAGACGACGAAGACGAAGAAGCAGACAGGGAGCGAGGGCAGGGGCATGAAGGAGACACAGAGGGGGACGAGCCGAGCGAGAATAGACATCTCGCACCGCCTCTCTTCCAGAACCGCCAACCAACCTCTCCTCTCCCAGAGCCATCCCCGCGACGCCCTAGACCCCCTTCACTTGCCCGTGCCTCCCCCAGACCATTTGCAAGTTTTGGGTCGCGTTCAGCTAGTTTACCTACGTCGCGTCGTTTGCGGTCTCCCCCACCTCCCCCACTCACACATGATCAGGACGATGAAGACGAGGCTGAGGATACGGACGAACCGCTTGTCCGTTCACTTTCTTTCCAGCCGAAAGTGCCAGATAGGGCCTCCAAGACTGCGCCAGCTTCCTCATCTGCCGCTACGTCAGCACTGCGATCTGTTAAACCGCTGCCTACCTCGAGGATACCCTTCCCTCTGACCAACCAATCCGCCCCTGGCTCTGCGTCAAACACAGCGTCGGTATCTGTGCCTGTGCCCCCACGCCGACCAACCTCATCCACGTCTTCTCTTGCAGACAAAGCACAGTCCAAAATCCCTGTACCTACACGGACGCGCAAAGTGAGTGGAACCCCGCATCCTATCAAGTCCCGACGGAACAATCAGACAAGTGGGGAGAGGGAAGAGAGTAGCAAGAACATTTCCACTTCTATGCCCCGCTCCTCTTCCTCACATCTCAGCTTGAGAGGTACTAGTAGAGGCAACGATCTTGTTGGAAACGCGTCGAAGGAAAATGCGAAACCCGTCAATAAACGCCGCTTGACACTGGATGAAGAGCTGCGCAATGCTCTACCACTTCCTCTCTCAAAGGAAGACCTAGAAGACATCGAAGATGCCGATGTTTACAGCGGTCTTGGTAGTATGGAACCCCGTGGCTTCTTTGCTCATGGAGGGGCAGGTGGACTAGGTGTATGGATCGGCCCCGGGCATGAGGTCACCGAACGACTTTCACGGTAAAGGGCCTGGAATGCTCCTACTTTTATTATTATTGCTATGACACGATCTTGTTGAGCTCTTTTATCTGTCAGGTCATTTATTGTTGTTGCTTTCAAGCACTTTCTCTTCTAGATTGTCAGGTTTTTTCTAGCTGCTCAATGACTTGCCATTCGTTGTATCGTCGCTCCAAAGATCCTCCCTCACAAATTCAATGCCCATAAGCTCGCCGCGTCCTCTCAAGGGAGGACCTTCTTTGAAACAAGCGCCCGCATTTGCCCTCGCGGGGATAATGCGAATTTACGAGCGTGTCACGATCAGACCACAATCCAAATCCGAAATGGTGCCAGACCGCGTCTCAAACACTTGTACTTAAACCACCACCAAGGTCTCCAAACACGACAAACATGTCGTCGGAAAAGGCCGTCACAAAGGCTTCCAACCAGGAGCTCAATCCCAGGACGACAAGTTATGAGTTCCTCGGACCACCAGGTGCCACCTTGGTTTCGTTGGGCGTCCCTTTCTTGATCTACGCGTTGTACTTTGGATGCAACGAGTCGTCTGGGGGCTGCCCGCCGACGCCCTGGGCTTCCATTCCCGACCGCATTCTGCTGGCCCTCAAGGACACCGACTGGTTGAAGAAGACGTTATGGGACCAAGACGCGGCTGTCGCCTATGCCGGCTGGTACGCGTTCTGTGTCCTCTCTTGGGCGATCTTGCCAGGGGACTGGGTTGAAGGGACGACGTTGCGAACTGGGGAGAAAAAGTCGTACAAGATCAACGGTGCGTAAAACCTCCCTTGTTGTCATGGCTAAGACTCATTCCAGTACTACGCGTTTATTAGCGTTCGCGACATTCCTCCTGGCTCTTGGTATCATCTCGGGGTTGATCCTTCGCAATGGTCCTGAATCATTCACTTTCATATACAACCACTGGCCCGGACTTGTGACTGCATCTATCCTCAACTCGTTCATACAGGCTGTTTGGTGCTACGCGTCATCATTCCGCAAAGGAAGCTTGCTTGCGCTTGGAGGCAATTCAGGCAACTTCATTTATGACGTGCGTACTTTGCCATACTCCTATCTCGAACTGTATGTGCTGACTGCACATCCGAAAAGTGGTTTATTGGGCGCGAGCTCAACCCCTCCATCGGCTCTCTCGAGCTCAAGTCCTTCAATGAACTTCGCCCAGGCTTGATCCTGTGGGTGCTAATTGACATATCGATGATGTGTGAACAAGCCGTGAGGAGGGGTGGAATCGCCAACGTGACGGACTCCATGTGGCTGGTGTTGGCCTTCCATGGCTGGTATGTCGCGGATTCCCTGTACAACGAGGTCCGTGCATCCCATACTCCAGGCCGGAGATATAATCTGACTCCAGGACCCTAGCCCGCCATATTGACCACCATGGATATCACCTCTGACGGATTTGGCTTCATGCTTTCCGTGGGTGATCTTGCATGGGTTCCCTTTGTCTACTCCCTGCAAGCCCGTTACCTGGCGTTCAACCAGATCGAACTGGGACCCTACAAGACAGCTGCTATCATCGGTGCCAATGCCTTTGGCTACTATATCTTCAGAGATGCGAACGGGGAGAAGAATGACTTCAGGAACGGCAAAAACCCTCGACGTGAGTGCAGACAGGTTCGGGATGAGATTAGACAATGACCCCTCCTTCCTGCACAGAACTCCTGTACATGCAGACGCAGCGAGGTACCAAACTCTTGGTATCAGGCTGGTGGGGAATTTGCCAGCATCCAAACTACCTGTG
The DNA here is from genome assembly GCA_020736565.1 of Coprinopsis sp. MPI-PUGE-AT-0042. Taxonomy (NCBI): domain Eukaryota; kingdom Fungi; phylum Basidiomycota; class Agaricomycetes; order Agaricales; family Psathyrellaceae; genus Coprinopsis; species Coprinopsis sp. MPI-PUGE-AT-0042. The sequence goes on along the minus strand of JAHBOF010000129.1, from coordinate 278,576 downwards.
CGTGTCCACCATCATAATACTTGTGGCCTGCCTCTTATGTGCTGGTCATACAGCGGTGATTGGTTGATGGCTGTTGCCTGGTGTCTCCCTACAGGATTCAACACGCCCGTGACCTACTTCTATCCGATATACTTTGCCGTCTTGCTCCTCCACAGGCAATTGAGAGATGACGAGGCATGCCACAAAAAGTGTGTCGTCTTATTTCGCTCCATGTTCTGACTACTGACCATATACAGGTATGGAGATGACTGGGTTGCATATAAGCAACGCGTGCCCTACCGCATTATTCCTTATCTCTATTAGTTATTATCCCCGTCGCTCGTCGTTGAAACCATTGGTATTACCTGTCTGCTCAATTAGAGTCGAGTTCAGATCTGCATGGCATCAAACGGATCACGCGTGATATACCCACACAAGGTTTTCTGCAACCATCACCTGACCATCACCATGACTTCGGTCAATCCCTTCGTAAATGCCGAGTTGGCGGAGCACAACACTGCAAACATGTCTGCAGTAATTCCTGCCATCCTGGCAGAGATTGATACAGAAATTGCACTTCGTGGGTGTTTGGAAGAGACATTGAAAGCGCGCCTTGAATGGGCTTCAACGCTCAAGGCCACGCTCGAGAAAGGTCAAAGTCGTAGGTACTGGCATTTTCTCTTCTAGCCTATGTGCATACAACGCGTTACAGGGGATACTGTGCTCGGCGGCACGTCGCAGGCGTTCCAAAAGCTCTCTGCTGATGCTCTTGTGGCGGCCGAACTTCCGTCAAGCATCCTTCTCGCGGGCCCTCCACGCCCAAACCTCGAACCATCTACTTCCACCCTTGCCTCCACCTCTTTACAGACAGCCTCATCTGTTCCCTTCAGACGAGCACCTCCCCGGCCGAAACCGCTGGGGACTCGCAAAGGCACCTTCCTATTCGTCAACGCTCAGAATGTTACTTCCCAACTCGCATCATATTTGGAACCGACACGATATCTTCTACTTCGCTGCCCCAACTGTCAGAAAGCTGCTTTCTCATCCCTTCAAGGTCTTTTAAATCATGCTCGCATCACACACGATATCGAATATGGCACCCATGATGCATGTATAAAAGCGTGTGCGGTTGAAGATTCCTCTATGGATCTTGACCACGGCGTGGAGGTAGGATTAGGACCCTCAGGTGTCCTCCCGGGACTTCAGACACTGTTTGAGCGAGCTGTAGGAGTGGGAGGGGCACCCTTTCTTTCTCCAGTATCTGCTCTGAGCGAAGGCAGGGAACACTCGGAGACGCAGCTGGAGGTTGGAGTAATAAATCGACCAGAAGATGAAGTACATGCACCTACGGCGCTCACGCAGTCTCTTGGGATCCATGGGGATACCGTTGCTTTGGCTCCGTTCCTTGGAAAGGAAGCCCAACGAAGGAAGATAAAGGCTTACGACGAAGATGTCGATGTTGATTCTGCGATGGTAGAAAAAGCAATTAACAAAGGAACGAAAACGTGGAAGATGTCGTTTGCACAAAGAAACGTGGCGGGGCCGCCAGACGATCTTCCGGCTTTAACCACCTTGCCATCCTCAGGGGAGTTACACGTACAGGGGGGTCCAAACGTGCAGGAGTCGGCTGTCGCGAAAGGTCCTGCACTTCTCGACCATCTTCTGTCGTCCTCTGGAAGCCGTTTTCATTTTTCGGTACGCGTCGCGATCGGTGACCGCAGTCTTTTTATGCCCACAGGTGGGTGGAGATCGACGTTTCGAGCTGCTTTAATTTACACTTGCTGTAGAGGAACGAATCAACCCGGACCATACCCACAAGTGGATGATAACTGCTGAAAGTCCCTCTTATGTTTGTTTGCACCGTTTCTCTGCACCTCTATGCCTCTCATTCTCGTACATCTTAGGCCATTCCTCTGAGCTCCGTACTAAAGGGTCTGAAAGCAACCCTCTGGCTCCCGCTGAACAGGCTGAGCTGCTTGTTCCATCAGCGGAGAAACCCCCTTACTATGTCATTGGCACTGCAAGGCAACCTTTCCTTGCTCAGGTGGAATTACAATTCAACGAGGTTTCCGCCCTCATCGCTGGGGGCCAGGGCAATGAGGAGCAGAAGCTGATTCTCGAGCATTGGGTTGATGTAGGTTTTCGCTGTACGATAAACGGCCACTCTTAGCAAAGCTAATGACCCCTTAGCTCGATCCTCTCAAAACAGGAGCCGTCACACTCGGAGAGGAGCAGCTCGTTGATGCTGAACTGGATCGTACAACTGAACTCAAGCAACCATCACCGGCTACGCCCCCTTTAGTTCCCGAAAGCTCTGGGAAGCTGCAAGGCAATCGCAACTTGGGAAGGCTACCGTCGGGGGGACTTCCAAAGACGAGGAGTTGCTGGAGACGCCTTCCCCCGGTACGTTCTGCACCCTTTGGTTCGTCCTCAAAGCGTGCTTATTGACGGGCCCACTTCGTAGCTTATGCTCTCCTCCTGGAAGTAGCCAAGAGATACCCACTTACCGCACAAGGTTCGTGTTTCATTGCTTTAGCGACTGAAGGCAGTATTTCCCTATCCTTTACGCAGGCAGGGAGCGCCAGTTCGCCTATTCCGTTCCGTATAAGCTTGCATCCACCCACACCCAGTTCGATCATTTGATACTTGGACGTCAACAAGCAATCAAAGTAAGTTTTCAGCCACCGTTGCGGCCTCTCTAGCTGCTGACTTCTACAAGTGGAGGAGGGCACGAGCTATCAGAGAAGAGCTTACTGCGACTCTGGGCAAAGCTGGATTTGAAGCTCCGGCCGCCATATCTACTGCGGAAATATTTTTATGGCTTCAGGAAACGGGGAGCACTACAACCTCAAGCTCAGGAGCGAGTGATACGCGGGCCTTGAGAAGCACAACGAAGCAAACGAACCGAGAAACTCGTAGCAGAAGCAGCGATATCGACGAATGGTGTGGATTCTGTGGGCTTGGTCTTTCTCTGCATCAGCCCTCGGACACGATGGTCAAACAACAGGAGGAACTTGGGGGAGATGAAGGCATCAGGAACGACGCGGAGCCTCAGAGCACGGAGGGCTGCTCCCTCTATCAAACAGGAATATTGCCGGGGCTGACCAGCAGCAACCCTTCGATGCCACGACACGAAACCTTGCAGCTCTGGTTGCTTCTCCAGATCGACCATTCTTTCACCCACCACCCCGGCAAAGCATCAGCAGAGCTATCGTTCAATCTGCGAATCCAAGCATGACACTGTTCGTTCGGACCGTTATTGAAGGCCTGGGTCTCCCCACTTTCCGGTCAGCCCTCTCCAACTCGTTCTCAGTGGATCAACACGCCAATACAAAGGAGATGATGAATCCAGCCTTGCTCCGCATGCGCTCATTGCCTTGGTGGCCGAAAAGCTTGCTCGAGAGATTATCCATCAGGGGAGTTTGTATGCCTTGAAGAGGAGAGCAGCCGCGTTGCCAGCAACCCTTCGGCGCAAGAAAGGGAGGGTCGGTGATGGAGCAGCCAAGAAGTGTACTTACGCCACACCACATCTTTGCTGGCAACCAGTTATTGAACGCCAAAGTCCAATCGTTCATTCGCTGACGAATGCTGCTGCTCCACGCCACGCAATGGCTACAATCTAGTGGTTGTGATGATTGTAGCGAAATGCCCTCGCTCTTCGAAGTTACAGAGAAGAAGTTTTCCCAGCAACCTCGAGAGCTCAATCTTGTCTCATAGCAAACCAGGGCTGAAGCGAAGCCGATTGAAATCAAACGCAGCAGGAGATGTCCTCCCTGTGCCGTTGCACCTCGTATTTGCCTCGCGTTATGAAGCCCTCTTACCTATGCCTCCTCCGGGGTCATCCTCACCAGCTATCTCACTCCCGCAGAAGCAAAGATTTCCGTTATCTTAACAGTGATGCGACCTTTTGACCTTTCTGCACTGTCTCTCATTGCTTTCAAACTCAACTTCTACTGCATCCCCAACTGCAAGTACCAGATACCCGACGGCACAATGCTGTGACACATCCTCGATGTCACCTTGGTCTCCGTGGCCCGTCTTCCCCTCTCGGCGCTCGCCCGCATGCTGTTGACCCTACACACATGCCCCTGCCAACGATTCGAAAGGAATTGGTGCTCGCCACTGATGCCAACCAAGATGAGGGATATCATGCCGATGAAACGCTTCCACCAACGAAAACAGCGATCCCCAGTCAGCGGGCCCAAAGGGGATGAAATAAGCTCTGCCAAATCATCTCCAGCAGTCACACCCAGGAACAAAAAGGCTGGTATTGCAGGCGGTGACGCGTACCCCTTCTTCAAGGACCATATTGGATGGTGGTACGACTGGTTAGTTTTGGATATCTCGCGTCTCGCAGAGCTGGAAAGCCAATATCCTTCCTTGGTACTAGGTCCCCAACACCTTCGAAGCCTGGAAAGCCCATCGCGGTCCCTATGCTGTGGGGAGGAGGGGCTGCTGATGGTCAAGACACGGCGCGATTGGAAGCTTTCAAGGCGCTCAAGACCATTCCCCAATATGTGCTAGGCTTTGAAGAGCCGGACTGCCCTTCAGGATCTGGGTGGGCTGGGATGAGTGTCGCTGCTGCCGTAGACAAATGGGAGTGTTTGATCGCACCGATGAAGCGCAATGGTACGCGATTTGGAAGCCCATCGATGTGCAGTAAGTTTCCGTCCCAACCATTGCCATGGATAGACTGAGGTGCATCAGAGCAGGCGGATGAAACTTGGCTTGCCGAGTTTACTCCAAAGGTTACAACCCCTTGGGACTTTACCGCAATACATATCACCAAGAATAACCTAGGTGGAGTGAAGAAGGACATTGTTTGTTTTCAACCTATCGCCGGAGGTCTTTTACTTACGGGTTTCAGGAGCACTACTCGAAGTACGGCAAAGCCATTTGGGTTACCAAATTTGCCTGTGTGAATGGTAGATGCCATGATGCTCAGTGCTCAATCTTTGTCTCCAGCATTGACTTGCATGACTCCTGTTCGTACTACGTGGATCACCCCAATTTCGTCCCGTGCACATCACACTTGCAAATTGACGCCTTCATCAACCAAACCGTATCATATCTCGAGGCGCACCCTAACGTCTACGCGTATGCTTACTCGAACGGGCAGGGTTTGGGTGATGTATGGCCTCTCATGAGAGGTGGGTAAAGCTGAGGTACGTCCCGGAGCTCATTAGAAGGGATGACACTGATGGTAGGGCAGTGCCTCTGGGAAGACCTACCTGGCTGCAGTCAGCAAGTTTCACTGATCATCCGATGCGCAGGTGTAAACGGATTTTCTACCACTTTTATATTTCAATATAACGTGCTCGACGTACATGGATTGTGCAGCATACGGGAAGCAATGTAACGAGAGCTTTGTACGAAAAAGGAGAAGGGGGAGGTAGAAATGTTCGTCTAGAAAAACAGTAAAGCGATTAAAAGGGATGAGGAAAAACAGCTGACAGTTCTTCTAAGTTATAGTTCCTTGCTGGGCGTGTACCAGACAGTGTGAAGGCGAGGAGGGAGTGGACAGATATAATGCTACAGATAATATACGATACAACAGGCGATGGACGAGACACTTGGGTATTAATCATGGGAGGGGAAAGAAAGAAGCAGATGGACATGATGGCGGTACAAGGCGATGTTGGGTATCATGGTCCGCCATCGAAGAACAGCATGGCACCATGCAAGCTCAAGGATGATGGGGAGCAGACTTGCACGTCTTGCAGTGCCTCGCCAACACGCTTGCCGTCGTGAAAGCGCGCGTGCAATGCTCACACTGATGTTTCTTGACTCCAAGATGGGCATTGATGTGATCTGCGGGAGACAAGACTCGTCAGAACTGAAACACAAGCTAGAAGGAAGACGAGACTCACTCTTCAAGTTGTGGTTGGTGGTGAACGTCTGAGGGCACGTAGGACAAGCAAACTTGGCAGCTTTGGTGCGCCGCCGTTCGCTGGCTGAGATTCCTGCAGCTGAAGCCACCTGGGCCAAAGCTCGGGACGGGGTGATTGGTGTTGAAGGGGTCGACACCGGAGTCAATGGTCCCGAATTGGGGGATTGAGCGTCCCCAGTCCCTTCCGTCCCGTTTTCCGAACATCATATCCATGTAACCCATGTCATACAGCCCTGGCTCAGGCCGAGCCCCGAGGTGGAAGCTGTGCCTCCTCGCATGGTGGTGCCCCTCGAAGTGAGAAGCCACCGGGACAGTCAAATGGTTTGCCCATCTCATCTCCAAAGATCTGGGTTGGCGAGATCGACATGCCCGTTGGCCCGAGGGCAGGGCCAGCGCTGGACGATTCCATGGGCATTAGCCGGGAGTATGGGCTGGAGCCACGAGAAGATCCACGCGACGAGGGTGCGCTTCGATCTACTGGGCGTCCTCGACCCAAACCGCCACGCCCTCCAACACCTGTATGGCTGTGTCGCCTGGACAAGTTGGCACTGTGTGCGAGGGTGAAGTCTTCACTCATCTCGAATACACCGGGATCCGCAAGGAGGAAGCTGGGTTGACTGGAGGGTTCCGAAGGGGTGAGGACTACGGAAGGGGAGACAGAGCCTGACCAAGGCATGTTCATCTCGGAATTGGCTCGCATGTGGTGGCGATGTTGCTGCTGTTGCTGCTGTAGGCCCATGTCATCGATGCTCGGCACCGAGAGAGAAGAGGCTGAAGGATCGATAAAGGTGTTGTCGAAGCCATTGTCAGCATCGGGGGTGAGGAACTGAGCGTAGAAATCCTCTTCCGCAGAATATTGCGGTTGGGGTGAATTGAGAGAGGGTGGGATGGTGAGAGGGGAGAGTGATGTGCGGATCTGCTGAGACTGATCAACCTTGAGTGTGCTGTAGGAGTCGTTGCCAAGAACGTTGTACTCTTCGGCTGGGACGCCGTTGTCTCCGAGGTTGAGAAAGCCGAAGGCGGGGGAGAGCGAGGACGGACTAGTACTCTGCTCAGGCCAGAGCCCCAAGTGATCCAAAGAGCCCGCAGTTGCAAGGAACTGCTGCGACAACTCTTGCTCGTTGAAGACGTCCGAGGGAGTGTCTGGAGACGATGGATAGCCTATGTGATAAGATTAACCGTATGAGCGACTCGAGTCAGAGAGCGGCATACCCTCTGATTGGCCGTTCTCGTAGCTCAAGCCTGGGCTAGTGCCAGGGCTGGGGGACTGATACTCATAGTCGGTGTTGTTGGCCCTGCGCCACGGATTAGATGGTGCGCAGGACGGCAGCAAAAACCTTTTTTTTACTTACCGATGAGCCTGGAAGAAGCCAGTGTGCTGAGCCTCCGTGGCGTCAGGGGGAATGACTGCAATGAACACGGACTCTGCGTCAATCATGATGACAGAGGGATGGGGATGGGATTGGTGGGTAAGGCAGATTAGGGGGGAGTGTGGGGGAAAAGAAAAACGCTGCGGACCTTGTTCTTAAAGGCCAGAGTGATAACAAGGAGGGAACATGAGGACCACAGCCCCGCACGCGCGTGCTGTAAAGATGGGCTGTGTTACCGAGCATGACGGGATGATAGGCGCTCAAACGTCACGAAGAAGACCATAGTGGGGAGAGCGGGAGGGTGACCCGACACGTTTCCAGCGTACACCTTCCATTTTCAATCAGGCCAACTGTCACATTTCGCCGAGGCAAAAGAGTCATGGGTTCAAAGTTGAGACCGAAATGATATTGTGCAGAGCGGGGTATGTGGAAGCGGTACAGGCGCCTATCAAAGGACATGCGTGGGATGTGCGAGGCCAGGGATTGTTCATGAAAGGAGAAAGGCGAAAGGCAATGTTAGGAATGGGTAAAATGACAGAAAGGTGTTGAGAGGAACGAGGAGGAGGGGTGCATCGTCGTGGGAAATTACAATCAGCTGGCACACAGCAACAGCCAAATGGTTCTGATGGCGATGACCTTTTACTGCTGCTCACACTACATGCACACCTAGTTGCAAAAAATGCTGCTCAAAAGTGTGCTGCGGTCATCCCTGCTGGCTGTCCTTGTTACCCAGGTGGTGGCAACCAATAATCTCTATCCTCGTCAGAGCAATTCTGCTCCCCCGCCTGACGACCCTCCAACGACACCATCGACACCACCCACCCAGCCTTCTACCCCAGTCGTCCCCTCAAACCCAGTCACTCCTCCCACCACCCCGTCACAAACCCCGACGTCCACCCCCACCTCGGACCCTCCAAATACCACCCCCACCTCAGTGTCCACTCCTCCTCCTACCAACCCAGACCCAGACCCAGCTACCACACCTCCACCAGCCCAGGATACCGATCCTGTCATCGTAACAGAATCTGATGTAACACAGACATCGGTCAAGACCAATTCAAGGTCATCCTCGGCCACCTCTGCCTCCTCCACTCCCACAGACACTGGGGACAAGAATCAAGACGAAGGCATCGGTACAGGCGCCATCGTCGGCATGTCTGTCGCTGGTGGCCTTGCTGTCCTCGGTATCATCGCCTTCTTTGTCTGGAAGTTTACCCGCAAACGCTTCTCCAGCTTTGATGAGAGTATGTACTCCTTTCTTCTCTACTGCGATGCTGCAAAATCTAAAAATCCAATCCAACAGGTGAGCCTATCAAATGGCCTGACCTCAACTCTCATGGAGGCGCTCCCGATTCACACCCCTTGCCTGTCCGTGACACTGGCAGGGCTGGCTTCGGGGACACAGGCTCAGAGAGTGATCTCTCAAGAATGAACCAGAGCAACTACTCGACCACTGACTTTAATGGGGCTCATGACCCCTATGCGGTGCCACCGCTTCCTCATCTCAACCCCAATCAACCCTACCGAGACGATCCCACAGGGGCCGCAGGCTACTATGATCCTTATCGTGGCCCTGTCCCAGGAACAGCTGAGAATGGACAAAGCTGGGAAGGAGAAGCCATCCCCATGAATCAACTGGGTCATGGCGGTGCCGCAGGAGGGTATGAGCAGCAACAGCTGTATGGTGGCGGCAGAGCCAGCCCAGGACCGCTCCAAGCTTACGACACGGGGCGCGGAAGCCCTGCCCCGCCCAACATGGGATACCAACAACCGGCAGTGTACGAGCAGTACGACCAAGGAAGGCAGAGTCCTGGCCCTATGGCTGCGTATGGACGGGCTTCGCCTGGTCCCAATGCTGCCATGGGCGCCGCAGCTTACGGCCAGCAACCACCAGGTTACCGATAGATTTTGCAATTGATATGATGGATTCCAGAGACGTTGACATGTTGATAGGGTGCTGTATGGACTACATACGAACCACTTACTTCCTGTTTGATATCTTTTTTCTTGCTTGAGCTTTCTTGATCATACAATATTTTAATGCCAGTTTTCCCGTTCAACTCCTGAAGCGATGCGAACATTGCAGTGCGCGCGCGTTGCAATGCGTCACTGCGTGAATGGCGGTGGTCGCGGCACGTGATGGCTGATGCCCAGTTCAAGGCAAAGCCCAATTCTGCTCCCCGCAGTTTGCAAATCCTTTTCGTTTCCTCCTCCTCCAACGATGCCGCTGCTGGACCGTCTATCAGATCTAGTGCACAAGGTTGCACCTCCCAAATCGTCCAAACCATCGACGGCCCTCTCTGGGGGGATCGGCAGTGGTGGTCATGGCATGGTTCCGTTTGACGATAATGTGAGTGGTTTATATCAAAAACCATTTAACCTTTCGAATTTGAGATTTCGATACGCTCGATGATGCACGAGCTCAGCCAGTCTCATTTGCGAAGAGACTGAACGTCGAGTTACGTAACTCGCTTGTCTCTCTCGATGGACGACGACTTCAAGGTCGACGACAGATGGATTGCCCTCTTGCTGGTCATCCCTCTCATCTGGGTGCCATGGCTCTGGGTCTTTCTATCCTTTCTACCCTTGGCTCCTGTTGTTCTCCTTCTCTGCATATATCCTGAACACGACAGCTGACGACGCGTGCAGATGATCGTCTCGAAGCCTGTCATCGTCGCCCATTCCACCCAGATCTTCTTCAACTTTCTAGCGATGGCCTGTTTCGCGAGTGTGGCCGCTTTCCAGGCCAAGTGGGGCGTAGGTCCCTGTGCGTGCTTCACTTCACTATACGCAGCAACACACTGAAACGCGTTTCCGCTTAGCCGGTCTCTCTGGATTCGCCATCTTTGCCTCGGTAGCCACGATGCTCCTATCAGCCTTCCTGCTCCTCGTACCCGTCGCATACGAAAAGTGGGACAAATTCGTACAGCTGGCAAGACTACTCAAGGAAGTTCGAGTGAGCTTCATCCTCACCGGGACAGGCTTTGTCCTTAACCTTTTGATTGCGTGCGTTTCGTCCTACCTTGGCCGCATATCACTTGGCTAATAGCATGCACAGGTTCATCACCATCATCTCCGCATTCACACAAGCAGGGTGCAAAGACCCGGAAAAGGACCCATCTGCGGAAGAAAAGGGAGACGATTTCAAAGCAGGCTTGCCTGGATGGTGTAACACCAAGAAAGCAGGCGCCTTTTTCTTCCTGTTTGGATTCCGTGAGTCTCTTTTACCACATCCCTCCATCCCGTTCTTACGTTTCCCAGTATCATGGCTAGCATCCGTCATCCTCCTCGTCCTCGCATGGCGCTCAGGCCAGCTCAGCGCACACCACCACCGCGATCCCCCTTTCACCCGTCCCACCGTCCAACAGCCCTCCGCAGTCGACGATGACGAGGAAGAAGACGGGTTCACGCACATCCCCTCGCCCAACCGCCAACAGACGCAAGAGCGTCCCTACGCCAGCGACCGTCCATATGATAACGAAGTGGTCCAGAATCCATTCAATGACCCTCAGGGACGGTACAGCACACCGAGCAGTATACCCGCCGCTGGCAGACCCAGCATGGACGCGTACGGAGCCTTTTCAGATCCTGCGCCTAGTGGGTTTGGGAGTGGCTATGGCGGTGGTGGTGGATCGCCTTCAGCTGCACCTCTGGGATCGGTCTCGGAATACCAGTCCTCAGGAGGGTACTCGCCGCAGAGACCTTCAGGCGGTGCGCCTATGCTTCCCGAGCCTGATCTGGGACCTAGAGTCAGCCGGACGATGCAGTATGCGGATCCGTATGCGGCTGTTCGTGCGTCGGTGGCCGGTGCGAGTGGAGGAACTGCTCCTGCTGCACCACCAGGGTACAGTGAGGGGTACTCTGGTTATCGATAGATGTACAATGCAAGGAGCAACGATTCGTGTTTCTGCCTCTCGTGTAACATTCTAATTTACGCTCGGACTATGGACTTTTTCTACATGCTTCCTTTTGCTGTTCTGCATACTTTACCCTTATAATGAATGCACACTTTGGACTGGATGATAATATCATTAGGGAATTCAAAAGGTCTAAGGTATACAATTATACGGATCCTAAGTAGTGAGGAAAAGAAATCAAAATCGTCGTAAAATCATTACTTCTTCCTAACCTTTTCGTGCAGCTCTGCGCTCCTCAGCTTTGCCCTCAGATATTCCACCCTACCCTCGTACCTCTCCGTCATCTCCTTTCTCCGCTGCCTCATTTCATGCAATTGCTGTAACAACGCACTGGAATCGCCTGCTTCTGGGTCATCCCATTCCCAATCACCATCGCCTTCACTACGCTCAGAAGGGGCGGACAGACTACCCATGGTCGCTGAGCGACTATGTTTCAGCCTTCTTGGGGGACTTGCGTCGAGACTGGGCCTTGACGACGACCATCCCGTCGGGGAGACAGGTAAATGGACGGTACTTCCAGATGCATTGTGCGCCTGCGACGACCCACTGGAATGGGTGACCGACGTCGCAGTCGTACTGCTCGTCATGCGATTTCTGCTCCTCGTCTTGAATGGTGAGAGCGAAAAGGACGCGAGTGTAGAGACGGTGGTCCCGTGAGAGGAGATGGAAGAAACCGAAGGCTTCCTCGCGAGAGGCCGTGCAACCGAGGCTTCTGCCCAGAATTGCGAACGCAAAGGGCTGGTTGATTCCGGGGTTTCGGCGTGACTGGGAGAGGGGGAGAGGACGCGATTCCGAGAAAACTTTTTCATGGTAAAATGAGATGACAGGGAAGTTTTTCGGGACAAGGAGGAGCGTGACGTGGATGGGTGGCTGGGGGTGCTGGCACTGGCTGAGAGAGGTGGTCTGGGCAGTGGGTCTAGTCTCATTGGACTGACAGCAGCAGAGAAAGAGGGCCGAGGACTGAGCGATGGTGAATGGGCGCTGTCAATGTCCTTGAGCAGCGGACTGGATGCTACAGAAGGAATCTTGCGATGTTCTCGCCACTCCCTGCCCTCGATGAGAGTATCGACGCTGATGGGAGTTGTGGCGGGTAAACGCCTCGCCCGTTCCTTTGCCAAGCGACGAAGGAGGGACTGCTCAAGGGTGTCGAATGCTTCTGTGAGACGCTCTAGCTCCGACTGGGTCGATGAGATGGTCTGCTGGATGTCTCTGGATGAAATAGGTGCATTGTCATTGAGAGAGTTGGAGGGTGCATGTTTCTTCAGAGGCGGAGGGGGGTCAATGCGCAGAGGAGGCAGGTCTGAATGTTTGCTGCGAAAGAGACGGGGAAAGAGACTTCGTTTGCTTGGCGTGCTAGACGGACTGCTCAGCGCCTGCTTCACTCTGCCAGTGAATGAAGGTGGTGGACAGGGGCTGGCAGATGGGCGTTCCGTTGGAGCTATTCAAAATGTTAGAATCATCAGAAGTGAAAAGAGAACAAGACGCCACCCACCACCACCAACAAACTGCTCAAATGCACCCTGTCTGAGCAATCGATACTCGTCGTCGCTGCACCCAGATAAGTACTAGATCTCCTCTACGCTCAACCGACGTACCTGAGCAAGCCCTCCTCGTTGGCCTGGGCGAGTTGGTTTAGCCTAGCTGCCAATGGATCAGACATCGTGGTGGCCATGGAAAACAGGACAACAACAACAGCTAATCATCATCTAAATGAATGGTGTCACCATTCAACGATCCGGACAGAACCTCATTTCATCCCCGGTCCGGATCACATCTATTCTTGCAACGCGCGCTTGCGATAAATGACGCGCGCCTTTTTCTACACAGGCCCATTTGGTAGCTCCATTGCCTCTTTTCTCGAAGCCATAGCAGAGGCTTTGGTTTGCCTTTTATCCTCCCAAGCTTTCCTGAGCACCAGAATGTACATGTAACCTTGAATTATATCTTGCGCTAGCTTGACAAACTCGGTACCGAACAAGAGATCTCGGACCACAATACCATTTATCCTCTATGAACTTTCCTTCCACTCTTCCCCTCCCGCAAACCGAGATAGGTCAGACACACAGTCATTGGCCATCTCGAACTAAACAAAATCGTCAGCAATTGTCTTTCGTTGCACACAAAGGTCACATACCTGTTCGTCCGTTTTACAAACCAACAACCTCTTCTCGCCAGTCCCCTCTTTTGAAACCTGCACCACATTCACATCTCCCTTCAAAATCCCATCCACTCCTCCATTCTCGTCTTCATCCAAAGTCTGATACCCAAGACACCTCACATGTTCTGCCACACTCCTCCTCAGATCCTGACTCTTCTCCCCAATCGCCCCCGCAAATACAATCGCATCAACCTCGCCTTTGAGCTTCAAGTGGTATGACCCAATGTAATTGTACACCCTATCCAGGAATAAATCGTATGCGAGCCTGTGAGGGTTCTTTTCATAGTCCTCATGCGTTGCATCTTTGATGGACTTGAGATCAGCCTTTGCAGCAATCTCGCCAAAGTTGGTCGTCCCTGTGAGACTCTTCCATCCCGACTTTTTGTTCAGGATTTCCTCTGCCTATCATCCATTCAGCTTCTCCTTCCATAGGGGAACCAATATCACTGCTCACCGTCGTAACCCGGACGTCGACTGATGCATTCCTGTTATGTGTAATCTTTCCTGCCTTGTTCGTGTAGTGGAAGATGAGACTAGGGTCAATGGCCCCGCTTCGTGTTGCACCAGGGAGGCCGTTCACGGGTGTGAGGCCCATCGAGGTATCAAGGGACTGCCCGTTCCTTACTGCACAGGCCGATGCTCCCGATCCAAGGTGGAGCACAATGAGGTTCAGGGATTCTGTGGGCTGCGAAGGAGTGTCAGTCAAAGTGCTTGGGTGGTTTGAAATGGGCTATACCTTGTTGAGATACTTTGCCACGGCCTTCAAGATATAGCTATCTGCACCCCCCTTCAGTGTCTGTACAAAGCAGAAGAAAGAACACTCACAGCTAATACCATGGAACCCATACTTCTTTAAACCCTTCTCCTTCGCGACCTTTTGGTCAATCGCATAACTGTATATATGATGTGGTATTGACCGATGAAACGTCGAATCGAAATACGCGATCGACTTTGCACTCGGCAATGCATGAATGCAGGCTTTGACCACACTCAGCGCTGGGCCGTTATGTCTTTATTCGTACCCAGTCAGCCAACAGAAGCGACCATATCCTTCAAGGACTTACAAAGGCGCCAGATCGCTCAGCTTCTCGATATGCTCGTAACTATCATGCGTGATGACCACCGGCTCGCTATAATCACCTCCATGCACAACACGGTGACATATCCATCCAATCCTCTCTCTATCCACACTCGCCACCTCTTTCAAGTTCTTCAAGAACCACTCGAATGCGCTTTCGTGGTCCTTTATTTTTTCTTTCCCAACCTCTTCGGATTTGTTCACTTTTGCATCGGTTTGGGATTCGAGTTTGGCTTGAACAGGTGGACTGGAGATGGAGGATAAAGAGCCATTTAGCACGAGCTCGACGTTCTTGTCTCCTCGCTTATCTTGAGGCAAGATGGCGAAGAGCGTGATTTTGAGAGAGGAGGAGCCCGAGTTGACAGAGAGGATCAGGTCGCGCTTAGTGCTGTTGTCCGAAGACATAGTTGCAATGTCTCCTTCTCAAGCGGTTGTGGTGCAGTCAAGTAGATAAGCAGTCCGAGTCGAGACTCCATCTAGAGGAGACTCGAGGAAGCGTCATACACTGACTAAACAAAAGTAATGTCCCATAGCAAATGTCTCAATAAATCTGTTCACTGATTCTGGGTGGCCTGGGGAGGTATTATATACTGTAATATGGCTCGATTAAAGTATAATGGTCCAAAAACGTGGGGTATTTCGTGCCGTTTGCGTGAGGAGGAGGGGGGAGGGGGAAACCCCGGAAATTGGCCCCGAAGAAGGAACTATCAGGAAGGCGCAAAATTCGGATATAGTAGACCCACATACTACCAGACTCGTAAATTAAAATAATCTCCAAGATCGTCACCCAAGTTATTGAGAACGAGGTCATACAAAGTCGTGTTTTCAGGGCCAAATTAGGAAATCCAGCCCCTTTCCCCTGAAAATCGGCATCTTGTGAGCTCTCGTTCTCAATAACTTGGGTGACAATCTTGGAGATTATTTCAATTTACGAGTCTGGTAGTATGTGGGTCTACTATATCCAAATTTTGCGCCTTCCTGATAGTTCCTTCTTTGGGGCCAATTTCCGGGGTTTCCCCCTTCCCCCTCCTCCTCACGCAAACGGCACGAAATACCCCACTTTTTGGACCATTATACTTTAATCGAGCCGTATTACAGTATATAATACCTCCCCAGGCCACCCAGAATCAGTGAACAGATTTATTGCGACATTTGCTATGGGACATTACTTTTATTTAGTCAGTGTAGGGGTGATGATGTCAGGCACAATTCAAACCAGCCTTCTGTAAGCAGTTGCCACTCAGCGCCTTAACAGCGATGTAGACTAGACAGTAGACCAGTCTGTCTAGAGCACGGCGATAGGGCATGCTTGAGAGGTTGCAAACACCACTTGGATGGAGGTGGGAAGCTGAGAACAGCCGTGGGACTTCCAATACGCCAGCATTCCTTGTCCTCGACTGTCAACAAGCCTTGATTCAACCACCTTTGAATATTCACCAACATCATCATGCACTAATTTCTGGATAACCACTTTCTGAGGAACCGCCTTCTAAAGAACCTCTGTCTAGAACATCAGGGGGTTCTGACCCAGTTCCGTCTGGCTCGAGGGCGATACGTGGGAGTTTAGCACACATTCAATGAGCAGGCCTGGTTCTGCTCTGACCCCGCTCTCCCAGCGCTCATCTCAACGCTCAATTCTTTAGCTGGGATCCCATTTGGTCTGGAATGACTTCAACCCCATAGAATGCTGTTCTCGAATCTCCAGACAGACCTGGAACGAAACACTGGGTCAGAGCCCCTATTGGGCTAGCCCCACCAAAAGACCACGCTCATCTATGACGGTATAGCGGCGCTTATCTTCAAAAACATTTAAATTTCCCGGGATACACTTCCTCTTCATCCTCCAACGACAACAATGACTGGCCAAGATATCAAACAGCCAAACCCTCCTGCAGACGCTTCGTCCCTTCCCGACGATGTCTACAAGCTCGCTGTCACACTGGACACGAAGGACTACCTTCCTCCAGATGAACTCAAGGCGATTGTAAGTTTCCGAAGAGCTGCAGACTACATCGCTGCGGGTATGCCTCGTTTCTTCTTCTTTGCACCAGCCGCTAACAACTTCTCCAGCGATGATCTTCCTCAAGCACAACATCCTCCTTGAGAAAGACCTCTCACCAAGTGACATCAAGCCGCGCCTGTTAGGCCACTGGGGAACATGTCCAGGCTTATCTCTCATCTACGCTCACCTCAACCGACTTGTCCGAAAGACAGACCAGGATCTCATCTATGTCGTCGGTCCTGGTCATGGTGCACCCGCTATCCTCTCTTGCTTGTGGCTCGAAGACTCGCTGAGCAACTTTTGGCCTGACATGAGTCGCGATTACAAAGGTCTCCAAAAGCTCATTTCGACGTTCAGTGTTCCCGGAGGCTTCCCCAGGTAAGTCTCGAAACTTTCCCAGTAAGAATACTTTCTCATATTGTACAGTCACATCAACGCAGAAACGCCTGGTGCCATTCACGAAGGAGGAGAGCTAGGCTACGCCCTTGCTGTCTCTTTCGGCGCCGTAATGGACAATCCAGACCTCGTCGTCGCCTGCGCCGTCGGAGATGGTGAGGCAGAGACGGGTCCTACCGCTGCTGCCTGGCATTCCATCAAGTATCTCGATCCTGCTGAATCCGGAGCCGTCATCCCTATCCTCCATGTCAACGGGTTCAAGATTTCAGAAAGGACAATCTATGGCGTCATGGACGACAAGGAAATCATCTCGCTCTTTTCGTATGTCCTCTCTCTCCGTTCTATCTCTTCAAGTGTACTCATGTACCATATAGAGGATACGGTTATGCAGTCAGAATTGTCTCTGATCTAAACAACCTCAACAATGACTTGGCCGCATCCATGGACTGGGCCCTGGCTGAGATCAAGAGGATCCAACAGGCTGCCCGTTCTGGCAGCCCCATCGTCAAGCCTCGATGGCCTCTCATCGTCCTCCGTACTCCGAAGGGCCTCGGCGCTCCCAAGGAAGTCAATGGGGTCGTCATCGAAGGCTCTTTCCACGCACACCAAGTCCCCCTTCCCAAGGCCGGCAGTTCCGATGTTGAGCTCAACGCACTTCGCGACTGGTTACAGTCATACAACATCCAGGAACTGTTGGACGAAGGCAAACCGAATGCTGAAGTATTGAGCATCATCCCAGAGGAACCTGCCAAGAGACTGGGCCAACGTAAAGAGACATATGACAACTTCCAGTCACTCAACGTGCCAGAGTGGCAGCAATTTGCGGTGGAGAAGGGCTCAGAGCAGAGTTGCATGCAAACCATCGGTCGAATGCTTGCCCAAGTCGTTCAAGAGTGGGTTGTATTTCGCTTCGATTATCACACACCCTGCTGACCCCTCCTTCAGCAACCCCAAGACCTTCCGCATCTTCTCTCCTGACGAACTCGAATCCAACAAACTGAGCGCGGTGCTCGAAGTCACAGGGCGCAACTTCCAATGGGACGAGGCATGCCGCGGCAAAGGTGGCCGAGTTGTCGAGATCCTTTCCGAGCACACGCTCCAGGGGATGATGCAAGGTTACACCCTTACCGGTCGAACAGCTCTCTTCCCCAGTTATGAAGCCTTCTTGGGTATCGTCCATACCATGATGGTTCAGTACAGCAAATTCTCAAAAATGGCTGTCGAGACGAACTGGAGAAAGCCTGTCGGGTCTCTCAACTATATCGAGACGTCCACATGGACCCGGCAGGAACACAATGGTTTCTCACATCAGAATCCATCCTTCATTGGTGCCGTTTTGAATCTCAAAGCTCGATTTGCAAGGGTGTATCTCCCTCCGGATGCCAACTGCTTCCTTTCGACCGTCGGCCATTGCTTGCGGGCAAAGAGCTATGTTAACCTCATGGTGGGTAGCAAGCAACCTACTCCGGTATGGCTCTCTCCAGAAGAGGCGAATAAGGTGAGTTCTTTGTTTGGCTATCGCATTGAGCAATCGACCGACTTTTCTTCTTTCAGCACTGCATCGCAGGCGCGTCCGTATGGAAATTTGCCAGCGTTGACGAGGGTCTCCATCCAGATGTGTACGTTCTGCTTCTTCCTCCCTGCGGTTCATGTCAAACCTGACCGTACCTCAGTGTCCTTGTCGGAATTGGCGTCGAACTCACCTTTGAGGTCATCGCCGCCGCCGCTCTCCTCCGCAAACACGTTCCAGACCTCAGAGTTCGTGTCGTGAATGTGACAGATCTTATGATCCTCGGTGAAACTGGTTCGCATCCTCATGCACTCGACCAACATGCGTACGAGACGCTCTTCACCGCGGACAAGCCCGTCCATTACAACTATCACGGCTATCCGATTGAACTGAAGGGTCTGTTGTGGGGTCGACCGAATTTGAATCAAGCCACCATCGAAGGGTACAGAGAGGAGGGTACGACAACTTCGCCGTTCGATGTGAGTTCATGTTTTTTTCTCTCGGATTGTCGCTCAACGCTGTATAGATGATGTTGGCGAACCATACGTCTCGCTACGACGTTGCCATTGCCGCGGTTCGCGGTGGCGCAAAGACGAACCATAAAGTCGCGTCCCAAGCACATGAGCTATGCAGTCGCTTCGAACATATGGCTAGGAAGGACCGGGAGTACATCTATGCAAATGGGAAAGGTATGTTGCCTCTCGATACACCTGTAGAACTAGGCTAACGACTGTTTTCTCGTAGATCGTGATGACATCTTTGAGGTTCCGAAATTCGACTAGATTGTATAATCTTCGACAAGGGATCTTGGGTATTAAGAAATTTGTATTATACTGCTTTTGCGTATCGAAGAGTTGATGGGATCTTGCATCGTCTCGCTCATTCTCTTTCCTCAAACGCGAGCAGGTGTCATGGCCTTCGCGCGACTTGAGACCCCCGTGCAGTCGGTCGCCTCTGAAGTTTATAGGCAAAGACGAAGGCGATCTTGACATATATTCGACTTTGACTTGTGTCAGGCGGCGGAGGGTGCTCACGATACGACGGAACGGGATCAGGTCAAAGGCGAGATCGTACGAGGAACTGATTACCGGAGCCACTACAATTTACGACTTGCTCAGAAATACATTCATCGCGGCATAAATATCTAGCGTTCATGCAAGGTTACAATCACGAGGATCCATCCATTTTTGCGCGTCAGACTCTCGGGTTGCGCAACCCATCATAACATAAACCTTCACTTGACTTTCGCAGGAGTACAGCCTGAGCCAGTATACTAGAAGGAAACACGTCAATGTCATGGGATCCCTGACGTTGAGTGGTACGACTTACCCCTCGAGGGGTTGGATCATAGCTTGTGCAGCACAACGGCAACATATTGCCACTGAAGCAAGGGAACTCGGCGTTTGGCTGCGCGCAGTAGAATCCAACGTTGAATTCGGGATCCAGGTTGTTGCAACACATTTGCGTCTGTTTTGCGGGACAAGAGCACTTCGCGTCGGAGGTCACAGTTGCCACGGAGGACAGAAAAAGGGAGAGGGAAGTCAGGAAAGCAGAGAGTTGGAACGGCATTGCTGAATGTCTTGGAGGCTGCTGGTGAAGATAGCTTTGGGACAAGGCCAGTTTATAAAGGTAGGAATGGGGCAACTTCGCTAGGTCCGAGGCAAGAGCCCAATAATGCACGAGGTTGATCCTGAGGGGTGGCGGTGAGAATTCAGCTTCTCAACGAGCGTTTGAGCCAGCAGGACGTCAGTCAATCGTGCAGGAACAGCACCCGACTCGGACACATACTATGACCACATGGCCGAGTGTAGGATCCTGCTGCATGAAGCACCTCGATCAATGATGCATAGTGAACGCTTGCTCGTACAACATTGCTCGAAAAGAAGTGTAATTCAAGCTGACTCAAGAAAATGTACCTATGACTGCTCTAAAGTGGACGTGTTTATATGTCTATAGCACTGTCATTGTCATTGTCCATGTATAATAAGCGTCCATGATGATGATATCGTCCGTTTACACGCTTAAAACGCGTGCCCTGAAGTTAACTTCAGGCGGGGAAGGAGACCTGGTTGCAGCTTGAGCCAGTGTACTAGAAACGCAACGGGTCAGAATGGACGAATAGGGTTCAACGGCGTTACTTACTCCTCGAGGGGTCAGATCGTAGCTGCCGCAGCACAGAGGCAACAAGTTGTCACCCTGGCATGGGAATGGCTGATCAGGCG
The DNA here is from genome assembly GCA_020736565.1 of Coprinopsis sp. MPI-PUGE-AT-0042. Lineage (NCBI taxonomy): Eukaryota > Fungi > Basidiomycota > Agaricomycetes > Agaricales > Psathyrellaceae > Coprinopsis > Coprinopsis sp. MPI-PUGE-AT-0042. Next base: position 258,054 of record JAHBOF010000129.1, on the reverse strand, counting down.
TCGTGCAGTAGTAACCGACATTGGTGTCGGTGTTGAGGTTGTAGCAGCAGATCTGGGTGTCGCCAACAGGGCAATAGGTTGGGGCTTGGACTGGGGATGAGGCGGCAGTGGCAGCAGCGGGACTAGCGATAGCTGAGGCGACAAAGAGGGAGAGAGCAGCGACAACGGTAGAGAACTGCATTGTGTTGGGAGTCGAGTGAGGGTGGATTTGGTTGGGTAAAGAGACTTTGGTGGGATGCCCTACCACTGTCTCTCAGGTCGGGTTATATAGGCGGAAGTGGAGCCCCAAAGCCCAGAACTAAGGATCTGCGATATCCCAGAGCACATGGTCGTCAGAGCCGAGTATCGTCACCTGTCGGAGCGGATGTCGCGCCGCCACTAGCAGTGGCCTCGGTTTTGAGGCAAAAACGTCATGGGGCGGTGGAAGGGATCTCTTTCACGGGCCAAGACGCCCTGCCGGCTGATTGCCTTGCATGCAGTGGGGGGGATGCAGTCGGTACGTTTCACCAACTCTCCCAAACCCTGGATTGACGATCGGCAATTTGTAGCTGGGTGCGGGTAAGCGTAGGCCTTTGTTGCCCGGAGGCTATGGTTATGATGTCAATGTTGCTTCCGAGCCGCGGTTTTGCAAAAACACCTTTGCTGATCGTGGCTGCCGGTACGCCTGGCAGAGTCCGGGATAGAGATCGGCCGTCAACAGGCTTCAAAAAGAGGATTGACGGTTCTGTTGTGAATATGAGACAGCTGCGGAGTAGAAGGAGGGGCTCAGAGGGGTAGGCAACTTGCCATAACGGGACGAGGAGGAGGATCAAAGTCAGCTCGGAGTTTTCTTGTACATGAGCAAAACCTTTAAGCTTCGTGAGGGATTCTAGGATATTTATTTAGCATCTAGAAATTATTGGCGACCTATCGAAGCGCTGGAGCGCGTTATATGCGAGTGGAGCCTTTGCTTGCCATCAGCTTCAGATTAGCCTCCAAGCCTGCTCATCACTTTCCGTCGCGCGCAGAGCAGCACAGTATAGCTGGGGAATAGCTCCTATGCAGAGATTTAAGCCCATTTCGATGCTCTGTCTCATTGTAACTTGTGCAATACTGTTGTGTCATTTGGAAGGTCAACAATAATCTCAGCGGACTCGAGGAGCGCTACTGCGAGAAAAACGTGGGATGAAACCAGGAAAGTCTGTCTTATGTGTATTGCTATAATGATAGCGGAATACCAAAGTAAAGCTACCATTGAAGCTTGAAGCCTGAAGGGTATTGCAAGTCCTACATAACTTCTGACCCGCTTCTGTCAGAGGACCTTTGCACGCGCCAAGCCATTGATGTTGATCAGGTGATCTTCTCTCGCGAACCGCGTTGGGTGTGCCACCCTTGGAAGAGGGTTTGTATCATCTCCTGGACTCTCGATGGCCTTCACATCAGGGTATAGTCTGTCTTATTCTGGCGTGGGTTGACTTGCCGACGGATTCATAGATCCTCGTTGTTTGGCGCGAAACCAGCAGGGACTGGCCTCTTTGGCTCAAGCACCGCGACTCAACAACCATCTGGCGGCTTATTTGGGCAGCCTCAGAACCAGCAGCAACAGCAACCGACCACTGGTCTATTTGGTCAACCCCAGCAGCAACAGAGTCAGCCGTCTACAACTGGAACAGGACTCTTTGGTCAACCCCAACAGCAGCAGCAACAGCAAGGTGCTACTGGAGGACTCTTTGGGTCTACGGCAACTCAACAACCAAGCACAACTGGTGGTCTCTTTGGCCAGACAAACCAGCAACAGAACCAAACGTCTGGAGGAGGTTTGTTTGGAAGCACCAACGCCAACCAGGGCACGACTGGTGGACTCTTCGGAAACACAGGCGCCAATCAAGGAACGACTGGAGGGCTATTTGGGAATACTTCCACCAACCAGGGAACGACAGGTGGGCTCTTTGGAAATACCAATACAAACCAAGGTGCAACCGGTGGCCTCTTCGGTAACACCCAAAATCAAGGGAATACAGGTACCAATCAAAACACCACAGGCGGTCTGTTTGGCAACACAAACCAAGCCCAGGGCACGACTAGTGGCCTCTTTGGCAATGCCCAGAACCAAGGGACCACCGGAGGGCTCTTTGGCAATTCTGCAAACCAAGGAACGAGTGGCGGTATGTTCGGGAATACGAACCAAGGAGCAACTGGCGGCATGTTTGGAAACAATGCCACAAATCAGGGAGGAGCTGGAGGACTTTTTGGGAGCACGAACCAAGGCAAGTTCAACTGTATCATTGCCTTTGTCGCTGTCGTCGAATGAACGTGTCGAATGCCAGGCTCGCAACCAACGACAGGACTCTTTGGGAGCACAGCCCAACCTCAAGTGGCCTCGAGCTTTGGTGGTTTCGGCATGTCCAAGCAGCCTTCTCAAGCGCCAGGGTACGTCGACCAAGGCTGAGCTCGCACTGTTACTCACATAGCGCAGACTAGGGTGCGTGGCATCAGCTGGGGAGCGCTTTTCTCGCGATAACGTCGTATCTGTACAGAGGTTCGACGAACCAACCAGGAAGCAATCTGATCATCCAGAAATCAACGAAGTTCAATGACTTACCAGATAACATTCGATCTCTGATGGAAAACATTGAGTACGAGCAGCATTGCGAGAGGCGACTGATCCTAATAGCGGATTCAACGTTTTGTAGCACCCATATCCAGGGACGCGTGCAGATCAGTAAGGAACTGCATCAGCGTAAACTTGGAGAGGAGCCAACCAAGGGCCACGCCTCAATTAAACAATTGCATAAAGTACGCCCTTGTTCCCTTTATGCTCGAGGCACTTAGCTGATATTGCCGATGGTGTAGGAGCTGATAGATATCACCTCGGCCATTCGCAATGACTCTCACACCACGCAGGATTTGAAAGCAAAGGTGGACCAATCCGTTGAGGACACTGTGGTCGCCATTCGGATAATCGACGCATTCCGTAACCCACAGGGCGGAAGCACCTACCTAAAGGACCACGCCAACTTCCCCCTTGAGTCAGTCTGCCCTTTTGGTGAGATGAAACTATCTGCTGACAATTGAATGACAGGTACTTCACTCGGATTGCCGACCAGATGAAGGAGCGGCTGCTATGGTACAGAAACACGATCGAGGCAAGTAAACATCTCAATGTGCTTCCCTGTGAACCAAAGTTAATGCTCTATTAGCAAATTGAGAGGAAGCTTTCATCCACCTCGGCGCAAAGCCAAACTCCTCAGGGTATATATCTTCTGTTTGTGAACATTTCCGGCGATGACCTGACTAGCTGTTACAGGTATCGTCCAAACCCTCCATGCGCAGCACCAGACGTTCTTGGCCCTCGCCAGCAAAACTGCCGCGTTGGATGCCGAGGTGCAAAAGATCAAGGCTCTGTACACCCAGCTATGGCGGGGAAAGACAGGAAGCGTAAGAGACCCTTTCAGCGATACTCCTAGGTCCTCGGAGACGCCTGACTTTGGTATGAGCACGCTTACTGTTAGATAGTCGCATAGTAGCTGCATAATCATGATTGCTTCTTCCACGGATTGAATGCTGGATCTGCAAAGATATCGGTCTTCCTTCCGGTCTCCATCTGGACGCGTATACATTTTGGATATTCATCTCGCTCGCGTGGCCGGAGGCTGTTGGGCTGCTCGGATGGTGAGGATGGATTATCACTTGACTATCACTTCTGCATTGTTCTCTCTTCAGAAGTGACTGGAGGAGCTTCAAGAGTCTATAGCTTTTCCGAGTCTTCTGATCGTTGCCTCGACTTGAGACAGCTATGAGACCTGCAGCCGGCTGCAAGGTACATCTTTCCGTCATCCACCCTATCAGGAAGTTCGCCATGTTGCCCGTTCTTTCCGGCCTGTCCATGGCCTCGCACCCATAAATTGCTGTGTTTCGACACGTTCGGAAACATAACATACCCCTTCTCGAGCCTTTTCAGTCCTTCCTCTGCACATCTCTCTGCGACACCATGATGCCCTACCAGCAACAAACAGGCAGCATGATGCAGCCTGGCCAACATCCTGGCCAACATCAGCAGCAACCTGGACCCGCCCAGGACGTTGTGTCTGGCGAGCAATATCGATACGCGCTCACCAACTTTGTATGTCTTGGTGATTGGACATTCGTCGTGCCTCAAGTGCTCATAGCCCTTCGATAGAGGATTGCCCACGAGAAGGTCGAGCAACAACGCCACCAGCTAGAGGAGCAAGAAAAAGTGGTTGCACAACTCAAGGGACGCATCGCGCTCCTCGAAGGTTCTACTGGATCTACTGTACGCGGCCCTGGAGGCAACACCATCGACGATTTCTCTATTCGGGTCTGTATCATAGTTTCTTCGCTCCCAATTCACGAAACTGAAATCTCTCTGCGTCCACTAGAACACTGCAGGGTCACTCGACAAACTGATCAATCGCTGGGCGGCAGACATCGTCAGAGCGCCTCCTGTCCCTCTGAACCAAATTTGTGCTGCCATCTTGACTGACATTGTCAGCGGCATCGAGGTGGTCCATGAAGTTGAGACAACACCCATGCAGCTTCAGTCCTACCTGCGCCATGCCCTCTCGGAAACCATCTCTGAGGGAATCATCAATTGTCTCATCGTCACGAACTCGATGGAAGCAAACGTTCAGCTAACACGAATTCACGAACACCTGTTTGCCCGTCAGTATTCTCCCTACATCTGCGACGATATGGCACCCGCTCAACGTATACACTAGGTGACCCAACGGTTGCTTGCGTATGGCGCAGACAAACCTTCACCGCCGCCGTCGAATCCTGCACACCGGAGATGTCCATGAGTGTCCTCTACGAGCAAATTCCGTCCATCATGAAGATCATCAACGGAAAGCTACCCATGGCAGGCGGAGTTTCCATTCTCGACTCTGCCTACGCCTTTTCGCGCATGCTGCATGGTGCGGGCAACACGGCCAATGACGCCTTTTACCGGGCATTCGTCCCTGAACTCGGCAGTGCGTTGTATCCGCGCCAGATCGAACTGGTAAAGAGGTGCATGAAGAGCGAACGTGGAGACATATGCCGAGTAGGCGCAACCATCTTCCCTGGGCTCGTCAAGATTTCAAAAGGGGTGATTGGGACAGAGGGCGAAAACAACCATGTGCGTGACGATTCGTTTTCCGATCCGTCGCTGCTGACCTATGGCCCCCAAGGCAATTGTGAGAAGGGCTCAGGTCATCTGCGAATGTGCACTGGGCGGCTCTTCCATCCCAGCTGTAGGTTCCCCGCCTCCAATGTTCGAAGGCAGCGTAGCGGGAAGTCCACAAACGATGATGCTACCATGTAACCTCGGCTGGCTTTGACATGCCCTCGTTCGCTTCTTTGCTTCTCAATAGATCTGGAATCTGTCCTGTTGCTCTATATAGTATTGCAAATAGTCTAATCACGATGTCCATTATGCAACAAGGAGTGAGGAAAGTGTGGCCTCGGTCGAAATAATCTGGCAAAGAATTCAGTAACAGGGTTCTGCAAAGAAAATGATTGACCCACCTCAAGGGCCTGCTTGACCTCCAATCGTCGGCGAGCAGCTTCCAGCCAGTCGTTGAGGAGCTTTCTCGACGGTCCCGTGAGCTGGTTAAGCTCACGAGCAGCACTGTCAAGATCTTTCTCAACCAGGTAGTACTCGGCTCTTGACAAGACACTTAGAACATCGTCGCCAGGAACCAAGCCCTGCTTCTTGAAACGGATGCTCGACAACGCCTTGCTAGCGAGGTATGACAAGACGCCTGCATTCTGGTCAGGTACGAGAGCGACCTCAGCAACCTTGGGGGCAACCGAGGTGGTGAACCAAGACGAAAGGTCGGCAAAAGGCTCAACACCGATATCCGGAACGTCCGACTGCTCAAGGGTAACAAGGGCAGCCTGGATGACAGGGTCCTCACGAGCGGCAGTGACGTGTCGGAGAACACGCAGCTGTTCACGGAAGGGTTGACGTCTGTGGCTTTCCAATGCGGTCGTGTTCAGATGGCGGACGGCGGACCAGAGAGCATGGACCCGGATGTTCTCGTCGAGGTAGGCAGTGTTGTCGAGAGCGATCCGTTCCAGGCGCTTGAGGTCGGCAGCAAGGTCGTCCAGCTTGGCCAATCGTCCACCACGCTCCTGCTCAACTCGGACTTTGATTTCTCGGATCCAACGGCGCTGCAGTTCGATACCCTGAGCAATGACTTCTTCCTTGAGCCTAAATAATTCATGATAATCGGTTGATTCAATGAGGAAAAGTTAGACCTACCGTTCGTTGATGAGCTCGGTCTGGGTCTTGAGTTCCTGGTCGAGCTTAGCACGGTAGGCAGCAACGAACTTGGCACGCTCCTCCTCGAAGAACTTGCGGAAGCCCTCCTCCTGGCTGTCAAGCTTGTCCTGAGCGGCCATCTCCAATTCCATCAGCTTGAGGGTATGTTCACGGGTCTGTTCATCCAACTTGGCCTCCAAAGCGACACGTTCTTCCTCCTTGACCTTGTCTATCCGTTCTACAAGCGCAGAAAGGTCGGACTTGGCGTTCTCAAGGACGCCAGTCGCTTGCTCGGCAGCGGCGGGGTTGGCCTTGAGGAAGGAGGCTAGGCTGTCAATGGTACCCGCGAGGTGGTTGATGATGGGTTCCTGGACATTGAGAGATTCGACAGTAGGCGCAATGAGAGGAAGGACGACCTCGGGTATAGGTACAGGTTCTGCCTTGACTACTTCGCCAACCTCAGGCTCTTCGACCTTCTTGGGAGGGTTGGGCCTGACATAGCCTGGGGGTGGTTCGAATCCGATAGGGAGGGGTTCTGAGTACACGTTCTTCGCAGAAGAGCCTGGTTCAGCAGTGACCTCTGCAACGGTCGGTGGTGGTGTCTCCAAGTCAATGCCCAAAGCCTCTTCGGCCTTGCGAACGACGTTGGTGAGGTCAATGGTGGCCAGAGGTTCCTTCTTCTCATCCTTCTTCGACTCGTCCTCTGTCGCTACCTTCTTGCCCAAAACCTCGGTGACCGTTGGCGCCTTGTCAATAACAGCCTCTGCCTTGTGGACAACCTTTCCGACTTCAGTTTTTGCTTGCTCGACAACAGGGTCAACCTTGGCTTTGGTCGATTGGATAGCCTTGAGCGTAGCCACTTTAGCTTCCTCAATCTTTTTCTCGGTAGCGGCCTTGGTGGATTCGACAGCTTCACGAGCGCCTGGTGTTTTGTTGATGAGGTCGCTAGTGAGCTGCTGGATGGTGACCAAGCCGTTCTTTGCAGCGTCAATAACGTCTTCCACTGTCATCCTATCCCAGTGGTTATTTTCAGCATATTCTAGCATAGGCTGACCGAGAGGGACGTTGTCGGAGAAAAAGTCATAGTAAGACTGGTTGTTGAATGCGACGAATGGACTGCCGATATAGAAGGTTCCAGTCGCTGCTGTGGTCACCCAGAACAGACGTCGGATAATGCTCTTCTGCTTGGGAGCCTGGGCAGCGTCAGTCGCGAGCCGCTGTGTATTGGTCGTGAGCGAGGCAAAACCGCGACGTTAAGGAAGAAACGCATACCCTTCGCGCAGCCCTGAGAGCTGACCTTGACGACGCCGAGGACGCTACACGGCCTGTGGCAGGAATTGCCCTGTACATTGAATGTTGGAAGCAGCAGGAGACCCCCCGTTGGCGTCAACAACCCCGACATCGTCCGTCGGACCGAGTCGGGCCGCACATAGCCCCTATTTTTTTGGTTCAACCTCGAAGCTTTCTCTTTCTCCACGTCCATGTCTACTGGAGACAACCTTTTCTGCCACTTTGAGTCTCACTTCTGAATCTGCCGAGTGCTTTAGGAAGGCCCAAGCATCTTTTCATATGGGCTTATGTTGCACGTCCAAGTACCTCAAAGTCCCGGCAGCTAGACACTCGCTTCCTACTTGCTAAAGGCCGCCAACACCTACTGCCTTTTACGCCTGCTCCAAATGGCAGGCCTCCAAGGTATTTCGGACATCACATGCCCGAATTGTAGCTGTCCAATCAGCGTCGCTGTCCTGAGCGGTGCTGGAAAGGCAGAACAGAGATTTCTTGATATGTCTCCCGCAGGGCAAGTAACCTCCGTCAGGTACGCTTATACGGGTCGGGGCCTAGTCCCGATCATTCAAGCCTGACCACCGTTTGGCACGTCACAAGTGGCCACCATTCATATATATACAGGCAGGATATATGTCTGGCCTCGTCTGGCTTTTGCGGTTCCTGCTCCAACCCATTATGTCCCTCTCCAATGCCCTTCCACCCGCTTACTTCCCAGACGCATGTGTGTCTCCGGAGACTGAGGATACGGGCAACACACCTCCTACGTATTCCTATGTTCATAATTCCTTTCCTCTTGCTGCAATGGAATTGGTGGACTACTCTTCCGTCTCGAAAGGGACCACAGGGACACCTATCGAATTGATCCTTGAAGCTGAAAGAACTTCGGCTTCCTCCATGCCCACATATACTGAAGGTGAACCTGTGCGCGGAAGGGTTGCCCTCCACCTGTCAAAACCCCAAACCATCCGCCAGGTGACTGTGACGGTGAGTGCTAATCCGTACAGCAGTGTCGTCATTGAGGTGACGGGGATGGACATAGGTCAGAGGCTCCATAACCTCCACGGATGGCTCTCTTGATCACACACCCTTCCTCAACATCCCTGTCACCTTATGGAGACCATCATCATCTGAAAGCCAACGTTCGCCTAGCCCTAACTCGGCTTCATCTTCGGACACTATCCAAGCGCATTCCAAAAGGCTCTATGGAAACTTTCAGTGGGCCTTCAGTATCGACTTACCCAAGACAGTCGTTGCTTCCTGCGGCAGTCGAAAGGCGGCCGAGTTATTCAAGCTTCCGCAGACCTTTACAGAACGTCATGCCCGCGTAAGCATTGCATATGAAGCTTGTTTGAGAGTGCGTCGAGGCAGGCTCGCAAGCGACTACCGGTAAGAGAGTGCTGCGGCTCTCACATCGCAAACCAAACCGTTGACCATCACACAGCACCAGCCTCGGCTTTGTGTACATACCACTCACCCGGCCTGGTCCCCCCTCTCTCCTGCGTCAAATTGCCTACCAAGAGGAACGCCCAATACCAAGTCCGGATTTTGATCCTGATGGCTGGTATACAGCAGAATCAACACAATTCAGAGGCACTATCTTTGGCCGAAAAGCATCTGTCACCTGCACAGTGAGTTTCCTTTCTAAAGGCGCTGGAAAACTCCTGACCTTGCATCGCCCAGCTGTCATTACCAAAACCAGTACGATTGTTCGTTCTCTGACATATAATGTTGAGCTTAAGTGTCTGCCAGTTGACATACGCTCGAGGAACCCCTATTCCAATCAGCCTCCTCCTTGAATCCGACGACCCCCAACCGCTCGATGTGCTCTCATCTCCCCTTGCCATCACCTCCCGTCTTCGACGGGTGACCAAATACTGTGCAAAGCAGGATAAGAAATTCGACTCTCTGGGTTGGAAGGACGCTGTGGAAGACTCGCAGCTTGCATCCTGGTGGCCCTGCTCAGATCATGGCACCTCCACTTCTCATCGACGGCGAATGGACGGCGAGCTGCACATCCATAAAGACGCCAAACCAACAACAGCCATCTCAGATTTCAGGATTGAGGTGTGTTCACACATCGAGAGCCTTGCGAGATAGATGCAAACTGACGCTCGTGACCCCCTTCAGTATTCCCTAGTCTTGCTTGCTTTTGATTCCATCGCATTTCGCGGTGCCTCTAACAGCTCCGAACCTCTGCTATCAGTTCCTGTTGAAGTAGCAACTATGCCTGGAAGAGGCCCCCAACCTCGCATGTACGCCCCTCCGAGCTACGAAGCTACCGATACACGGCACGTAGGGCCCCTTTTTTTCTGAGTGCGGCGTGGACTCGATGCTATAATTATGTACACTACGGACAACTAATCCCTATAATAGTCCTGATCTAGTATCTGATGCTGCATACCGGGCCTGTCATAGGCGAGGCTTCCGCAGTGTCTTTTACAATAAGCAAACGGCTGGGGGCTACACATTGCATCGTGTATGGCTGATGAGCGGCAATCGACCGTCAACGAGCCTCGAGCGAAGGGGCAAACATCGGCTCTGTCGCCATCGAGCACCCTGGAAGGGTCCAGTTTATTTGTCTTGCCGCATAATTCCGGGGGGAACTCAGCCATACCGAGTAGCATTACCGCTATTGGAACACTGCTGTGAAATCTGAAGGGCGTATGGAAGCATATATCTCGTGGTCTGCACGCCTCATCTCTATTGTCCGAGCCCGTGAGAATAATGGGTCCTGAGCGTGCGCACACAATAGGGCAGGGTATTCTTACGATACGTTCATTGAGCCTGTTTATTTCGTCGCCTATACGGGGTAAAAGAAGTGTCGAGCGAGGTGTTAATCCTATTGTATGACATTAGGATGTAGAGCTGGACGTCAACGAGTCAACAGAGGAGGTATGGAGCCGAGTTCTGTGTACCTTGCTCGAAAAACAGGGTTCGTTTAGTACCGTCCGACTCAGGCGCTCTCCAACTGAATGCCTCTGGTAAAAGATGCGTGCACTGACCACCCAAAAGCGTTCAGCCCTTTGTGCATGAGAAGAGACATTAGCGAAGGGGCTTCTCGAGATTACCGAAAGCGACGCAAGCGTTTGTTCCTCGAGTCCCTAAAAGGGGAAGCGCATACAATAGCCTCTTTTGACTGCAGTCCGGGTGATCCACCTTGCCGGCATGCCCCCACAAAAGGCCATTAACTTGTTGTTCTAACCTTGGCAACCGTGGTTGGAACAGAATGGTATATATTCGCTCATCGGTCAACTATGGTCTGGCAGTTATCCCCCTCACACCCTCTCAGGGCTTAATCGGTTTCATCATGGTCATGGACGTCTCCTCGGCAGCTGCTCCTCCTTCTTATCATAGACTCTCTAGGCCTGGGCAGGTTCCCCAGCGAATTTCTGACTTGCCAGCCTATTCTCGCCATCATAATTCTCGCTCTCAGCCCTCTCACCAACAGCCTCGAAGAGAACTGACGCAGCACGTCTTCGAGCTTTCCGAAGGCAAGAGCAGGCCATGGGCCATCTTGACCCTGAACAGCAGCGCCAAATCATCAAAGTCGCTACCCACGTTCTTCGAGAGAGAGAATATCACTGGAAAGCTCGAGGTGACAGCTGAGCGAGGCGATAGCATTCAGGCTATCACTGTGACGGTATGTGCTACCTCAAAGATGGGGCTCTGAGCACCTAATCATACCCATCCTCAGATCACCGGATCGATCATCTCTGGATCTACCAGCAGTGAATCTTCTGTATTCCTGCATCATACGCTGCCCATCTGGGCAAAGTCCCCAGAGACACCTCGGGTACCTTCTCCCTCAGAGGGGGCTTCAGCATCAAAGCTGCTGGGACACTGCGAATGGCCTCTTGCCATCGCCCTTCCTCAGACAGTGGAACTCCCGACTGGCGGAGGCGATCTCCGCTCTTTCAAACTCCCAGAAACTTTCTTGGAGCGGTACACACCTGTCAGCATCCAATATGACTTGAAGGTTACGATCTCGCGCGGAAAGCTCCGGTCAGATAACATGTACGCCTTTACGTTCTCTTCACCTACAATGAGCGCCTACTCACATTCATCCCAGGATCAAGACGGCTTTCGGTTACGTTCCAAACTCGAGGCCCGAGCCCAACTCGATGCTTCGTCAGTGTGTCTATGATCAGGATCTTCCTATTCCCGATCCTTCAGTCGACCCCGCTGGATGGAAGACCTTGCGGCCAGTGTCCGTTCGAGGGCTGATGTTCAAGTCAGTTCCTGCCGAGGCACGATGCACAGTACGTAGTCTTGTGATCTCTTGCATATGACCCTGTCTGACTCCATCTCTAGCTCTCGGTATCCAAGCCCCTCTGCTTTACGCGAGGAAGTGTGTTGCCTTGCTTCATGACCCTTGAGGGTCGGGATCCCAAGATCCTTGACGTACTTGCATCCCCTCATGCGGTTGTCGTCAAACTCAGGCGACGACTCCGGTTCTCTGGCCGAACACCTTCTTCCAAGAAGGAAGTGTCATGGAACGAGAGTGTGGAAGATGTCGGAACCGCAGTATGGTGGACACCGATGAACTCCCCTCAAGAACCACATGCTCGCCGCCTGGAAGGCGAGATCCGTCTTGCGAAAGACCTCCGACCAACAACGGAGATCGCTCACCTCAGCATCCAGTACTTCGTTGTTCTGTGCCCATTCCAGGCCAACAACTACACTTCAGACGCAGCAGCGCTACTCTCTGAGCCAGTCGAGATCGCCACCATGTACGCCAAGGGGCCCAAACCTAAGGCGTATGCCCCACCATCTTACGACGCCGTCCCACGGAACGAACCGCCGCCAATGCACGCCTTCTACCAACCCCAGTTGTAAATGCCAGCCATGCAACCTATCGTCTCAGTTCACGCCTTCTACTATGACCACCTTTACGCCCCGACACTCTGCAAGTTCAGAGGGGTCAATCACGTTTGATCACGTTGCTTTCGTTATGTTTTCATTGTTCTTTCTGCAACCGTATACCCTCACGCATCTGCCAATCCTGTCGGCGACAGGCTTCATACCCCCACACTCATGTACTAGCATCCATCACTCACAGCATCATCCGCCCTTTTTGTTCATGCATACCCATTGTAGATTTAATTACCACGACGTCATGTACATACCCACCGGTCGCCGCTGCGGCCTCACGCTCTTTAGATAGCCCAATCATTACAAACGCGATTGTTCCCTGGAACTCGGTGGCTGGTGGGATTTGAGAGCCTCGGAGGGCCCCTTCATGGTCTATCCCTCTACGACACCGCGATTTCGATCGGTGGGTTTGACCACAACAAAGGGATGCTTTCCCTTGCTGTACACACAACACCGTCCAGACCCTCTTCGTTGCTCACTCCAAGTAAGACTGCCGGAGAGCCAACGGATCATGAGCTCGGAGCCCAGTAGTGCACACACCAGGTCCCTTATCATCAGTTATACACCTTTGCAGGGGGGACTGGATCGACAGGTCCTTGAGCAGGGGATGGCCTGTACCGAGTACAGTACCTTCCGAAAAAGCACGTCGATCCATCGACATTCTTGTAATACTCGGAGCCATCCCTTCAAAAATATCAGCAAGAGAATTCTAAGGCCTTGGCTCACTACTCACTGGTTCCTGTAGTAGTAACCCAATGCTCCATTAGATCCTTGATGATTGCAGTAGTAGTTGCCCTGTGTGACGGCGTCCGAGTTAGTTCCTGTATCATAATGTGTAGGCGATGGGCTGATTACATGGACATTGATTCCCTGAGAGACGCATATGAACCTCTGACCAGACTTGTGACACTCGTCATTGTCATAAGGCATGGTCAGACGGTAGATCAGGTAGAGATTATTGTTGCGGATGAGGGGCAGGAGAGGAATAGACAGGGCTTCTGGGTGAGAAGCCCGCTGATAAGGACTCTGGGTGGGGAGGCTATGTTGCAGACTGTTTGACGTCCTGTCACACAGGCCTCGAAACCATGTCTATTTCAAGTAGTAGAGCTGTAGGTTCCGCTGCTTGACAGAGGATATCAATCAGGATAGTCCGAGTCATTGTCTAGCATAGAATTTATTGCAGCCATACCTGTACCGATGATGCTCATCACAGCCTCGCACAGGCACCCAGGCAGACCGTAGCTCTTTGAGATGCCCTGCCAAGGCTTCGCTATTAGTCCACAGCTCGCCCATTGAGTCTCGTTGCTACCTAGAGAACAAGGAGCAACATTTGTAGCCTTGACTCGCATAATAGCTCCGCTCATTTTAGGAACACTTGTGACCCAGACGGCAAGGTGAATGGCTTTGACCACGGGTCGATGGGGCTCAGGTACACGGCGCGACGTCCCGCATGGGTCACAAGACACTGGCAACGCAGGCTTTTGGATAAAACCCCAACGACCACTTTCACTTTGATAAGTTGGTGCGAATCGCGATATTCTTCAAGGGACAACATCATGATTCAGAGCCAGAGAAAGCTCTTAATCGATTTCCTCCATAGTCTCCATGGCGATAAAAATCTGAACGGATCGCAAGGGCACTCTGGTAGATCCAGGGATCTCCTGCTGTCAGACTGAGGAAGATTGCGCGCTGAATTGGTCTGTATTTTGTTGAGTGCATCCCAGTTCGGAAAGGCTCTTACCGCTTTTGACGCATTCCGCAAACACAAATGACTCCGTAACTGATGGGACCAGACTATTAGGGGGTTAGCAGCGAGCGCGACTCCTTTCTTGATGTATCTATGAAATTGTTGCTACGAATGGCCATCGCCTGCCTCCTCAGATGGAAGTACTATTTGATAGGCTCCATCTACAGCCACAAAGTATGTCGAGCCGTCAATGTTCTTCCAATACTGACTCCCATTTCTTATGTCCCAGTCAATATGTTCCAGGTTCGTTCTCTGAGACACTAGGAGCACCCACTGATTATAGTAGTAATATCCCTGCTGCCCTTGGGTTCCCACATGATTGCAATAGTGGTTTCCCTATCCCACATAGCTCAGACACGGTTCAATCTCGGAGGACTTGATGCAAATACTTCTTACCTGCACATTTGTGCCCTGAGAGATACACCGGAAGCGCTTTCCTGGACCAGAGGCCGAGCAGTGATCAACAACAAAGAAGCTATCGCTCATTTCGCTAAAGGAGCCACTGCAGGAGCTTTGGAGTGTAAGTGGCAAACCCTAACGGCTGATGCATTGGGCCTGTCGGCATTACCCGTTCTCACGGGGTTGCGCGCTTGAATTTGGCGACAATGCTCGAGCCAATGGACTCGCCGAAATCCGAGATGGGGCTCTAACGCTCAGCGCTCAGGACTTGCATAGTTTCGTACATTTAGAACGACCATTACGGGCCGCTTCCTTGTGGAAACTCAAGACCCTTTTCACCCTATATGCATCTCGTTGTCATTGCCCGGCATTGGTGCCTGCTGAATTCACTTCATGACTTTTGAAACCGTCGAAACGAGAGGCTTCACTTATAGAGACCTCGCGATGCCACGCCCAGAGTTTATTGGAGTCGAGACCGTGTACAAATGGAGCTCGTATGCTTATTCTTTGAACTTGTTAAAGCCATTTGGTTTCTTTAACGATGTTCTTACGTCCTCCTTCGAAGCCCCAAGGCACTCATTTTGAATTAGAACATGTATTACGCCTGCCTCGTTTTTCGTGTGAACAGTCTACGAACCCACACCTGTCAATGTGTGGGTGCTAGTAGTAGGGCCTTTCCGTGAAGCGGTAGGAGGTTCGCTGGATATAGGTCGAACGAGCGTTTGGCCTGAACATGGACAGCTGTTACGTCTACCTGTATCTGAGCCATAGACATTAGGGTGAAAACCAAAGCTACCTGCCCTTGGACTTGTGCGCCTGAAGGCTTCTGATGAAACTGCATTATGGAATGTCTACACGGTTCCAGATAACAATCAGTACCCAGCGGCGGTTTGGAAGGTCAAAGAGTCCGATAGCCTGCTTACCTTTTCCATTTCGAAAGCTTAATTGGAGTGCCGAGGAAGTAAACGGACAAAAGGCCTTCTAGTGCTTGGACTGCGGCTGCCGTGTCTGCCTGGTCCTTTAAGCCGGAGTGGGGATATGAAGGCCTATAAAGGCCAGCCAGTATTGACCCTCAGATATCAATATCAGGATCTTTCCCCACCCTCCCCTGACTACCAGACCACGCTGCGAGATGAAGTTCACTCTTTCAATTGCATTCCTTGCTGCGCTTATCGCTGCCGTCGTGGCTTCGCCCGTCGAAGTCGATCCTACCAAAAGTTATGCTTGTTAGTAGCTCTCCCCATCTCAAGCTCTGCTTCGTTATTTGCATGGACCTAACGTTGATTACGCAGGCGCAAATGAAGCAGGCGATGTTTGCCCTAAGGGTCACACTTGCTGTGGGCCAATTCGACCTGACGTCGGTGGAAAGTACGTGCACCCTCTCAGTGTCGTGAGGCCCTGGTCTTGGATATTGAACTCCCTTATAGCTGCAGGAAGTTGCCTCCGGACATGATGTGCATGCTGTGATTCGATTAGCCCAGGTCAACTACCTGTAGTAGTATCACAGAATTTCGCACTTATAGAGCGAAGATCACCGGTCTAAAATATAAGAGACTCAGAAAAACTATGCGTTCATGGAATTGTTAGTGCAATCAGAGAGTGTCCCTTTCTGAGGTACAGGAAAAGTACCTTTGGAAGAGTTCTTGAAAGTCGACATCAAATGCAACGAATAGTGACAGATCCAATCCTCCATGTAGCTTGCGTCTTTTCGGATGAGAAGAGAGCTGGTACTCAAAAACTAAGACGACAATGCACCCGGTGGCCATCACAGGGTGCCAGGAAGCCTAAGGCTCTAGCAATTCCGATTTGATCGGACATACCATCTGATTGGGCGTCACCCAGGCAGATCATCTTGGAGGTTTCCTTCACGGCCACTACAATCCCTGTCTGCTACCAACCTCTTGCTTTATATCACAAACCTAGACCAAAGAGAATATTTACATAGCTGAAGATGCAGAAAGACGACGACGGGTTCATCACTGCACGTATGTTGGATCCTCAAATCGCGAACGCGACCTATTCGAAATTAAGCGCTGACCCCTCTCTCGTGACATCGCATTAGCCGCACCGAAAGCTCCTGAAGCTGCGAAGGAAGATGTCCCTGAACCTGAAAGCAAACCCGAAGAGAAGCAGAAGACCAAGGAAGGTATGTGGCTATCACTGTCAATGGTATTCAATCAACACGCTAACGGCGTCAACAAATTCCTTGCAGAGGAGCAAGGGGACCTCATCAAGTCGTCGTTCGAGGTCACCGTGCGTAAAATCTAACCTCCCACTCAAGGGTGTAGGGTGGCTAATTATGGAGGCACCGATTTATCTAGGTCACTCTTGCCGACCAGCAAGCCGATCCCAATTCGCCGCTCTTCAGTGCAAAGACCTTTGAGGAACTGGGATTGTACGTGATGCTCTGGGATGTGTATGACCTTGAACTCATGGACTTATAGGTCTCCGGACCTCTTGAAGGGAATATTTGATATGGGATTCTCCAAGCCTTCAAAGATCCAGGAGAGGGCTCTACCGCTCTTGTTAGCCAACCCGTATGCTCGCCGTTTTCCATGACCAGCAGATAAGATTGCTCACCAGCCCCTCATTCCTGTAGACCGACCAACATGATTGGGCAATCACAATCAGGGACTGGAAAGACTGCTGCCTTTGTATTGACCATGCTGAGCAGAGTTGATTATAACCTACACAAGCCTCAGGTGAGCAGTGCTTCACCCTGCCTAGTCATTTCGTTGACCTTCAAACGCGTCACGTTATACAGGCGATCTGCCTTGCCCCCTCTCGAGAACTCGCTCGTCAAATCATGTCCGTCGTGATCACCATGGGGAAATACACCTCTGTCCAAACTGAATACGCAATCAAAGACAACCTCCCCCGAGACGCGTCAAATATCACGGCTCAGATTATCGTCGGGAACCCAGGAACGATGATCGACTTGATGAGACGCAAGGTGCTGGACACGACCCACGTTAAGGTCTTTGTGCTCGATGAGGCCGATAACATGCTGGATCAGGATGGGCTTGGAGACCAGACCTTGCGGGTAAAGAAGTAAGAGCTGTTCTTGTATGCCTTCCGGTCTTGTTATGAGCTAACTCACCTCCTCACTCAAAGTGGTCTGCCCCGCAACCCACAAAATCCCGTCCAAATCATCCTCTTCTCCGCCACATTCCCCGACCACGTCCGCTCATTCGCAGGAAAATTCGCACCACATGCGAACAAGATCGAGCTTCAAAAGGAAGAACTCAGCGTGGACAGCATAAGACAGTTCTACATGGACTGCAAGGACGAAAATCACAAATACGATATTCTCGTGCAGTTGTACTCGCTTTTGACCGTCGGCCAGAGCATCATCTTCTGCAAGGTGCGCATTGTCGTACCTCTTATTTTGCTTCATCGTCCGCCCAACTGACAGTTTTTGCTCGTACCCACAGCTCCGAAGCACTGCAGACCGGATCTCGCAGCGAATGACCGCAGAAGGTCACAAAGTCGCCTCGCTACACGGTGCAAAGGATGCCAGCGAGCGTGACGCTATCATCGATAGGTTCAGAGACGGAAAGGAGAAGGTCTTGATTACCACAAACGTCATTGCCCGCGGTATCGATATCCTCCAGGTGCGTACACCTCAACCAGCCTTTAGAAGCGTCTGACAGATCACTCAGGTCAACATGGTCGTCAACTATGACCTACCGCTAATGAACGAGCGTCAAGGCCACAGTGATGAAAAGCCTGACCTTGAGACGTACATCCATCGTATCGGACGGACGGGTCGTTTTGGACGCAAGGGAATTTCAATAAATTTCGTGCACGATCAAAGGACCTGGCAGCAGGTGTGTACTCGTGACTTGATTCGGTGTACAACCGTGAACTCTGACATCTTCTCGCAGATGGACGCTATCGAGAAGGCACTAGGTCGTAAGATTGTTCGAATCGAAACAGACGACTTGGACGAGATGGAGGAGAAGATGAAGAAAGCCTTGAAGTAGCCCAACATTCGTCTCACCATGTGTTCCTTTCGCAAAGGCAATAATTTTCTGCGAGATTGGGAGCCGTTTTCGATTCGGTCGATGAGAGCGGAAAAACGAAATGAGATTATGCGTGAAACGAGTTACAAGATATGCGAATACGAGAACGTAGTAAGAGTGAGAGCGTGACGGACGATTAGACGATGTATGCGAAAAGATTATGCAGTGGATGCTTGTGCGAATGCGACGGCGGTAGTATCAGAGTGCGACAAGGAAACCAGGACCTTCTTGATGCCCTTGGACTTAGCCTGGCTTTGAGCCTCCCCATGTAGTTGAACAACAGGAGCGCCCGTAGCATCATTGACGATTTCGATCTCCTTCATGGCAGCAGCGGCACCCTTGGACTTGACACCGAGCGACTTGAAGACAGCCTCCTTACCAACCCACCGAGCAGCGAAAGATGACGCAGGAGAAGGCTGAGCTCGGCAGTAAGCGATCTCGGCGTCGGTGAAGTTGCGAGAGATGAAGTTGAGGTTGTGCGTAGGGACGGATGAGATGAGCTCCTGGTCGACACCAACACCTGCAGTGGCCGGGACAGCATTGGCGAGGAGGTTGGAGAGAGTCTTCACGTTGGCGGTATCTTTGGGAACCGTGGTGGGGAGCTGCTTGAACGAGAAGTCGCTGGTCTTGGTGTCGTACTCCGTGCGGGCCATCGAGTTGAGAAGGACCTTCATCTCCATCTCCGGGGTATAGGGAGGATGGTCCTTGATCTTCACAAGGGAGTTGTTAATCATCATCTCGCTCATTGCCTTGTACGACTGCAGAGCCCGAGTGTGGTTGCGGCCTTTGTAGGCTTCGTAGTAGGAAGGCTCGAGGGCGCCCAAGAGGTAGCGGGGATGTACGATCATGGCAATGCCACCAACTTGACCGAAACCAAAGGACGACATTACTCCGGCACGAAGACCATCGGTGTGGATTGACTTGGAAGGGAAGAGCAAGTACGTGCGATCCTGGAAATGAGAATCGATGTTGCTAAGGCAAATATTAGTTGATTAGTTCGGATACGAATGCAAAGGGCACGTACTCGCTGTTGCGATTGCCAGGAACGATACCGCTAAGAACGCTCTGCAGCATGCCACCCATTTGCCAGGCAGCAGCGCCACCCTTGGCGTGACCGAGAAGGCTCTTTTGAGCAACAACTGGCACGGCGTTCCCTGGTGTACGAGAGATGGTCGTGAAGATCTCATTCCAAATTCTGGTCTCATTCTCCTCGTTGGCCTTGGTGCTAGTGCCGTGGATCGAGAGGATTCCAATATCATCCGCGGTGAGGCCCCAGACCGCGAGAGCACGACGAAGAGGAGCGACGGAAGGGTCCTGACCCTCAAGCATGCCATACATGCCCAAGGCACCCTTTTCTTGACGGGCGGCATCTTCTTCCAGCCCGGAGAGGCGGCTGGAGATTTCTTCATCAGGAACTGTCTCCCCTTGCTGCTTGCGGTGGGCAATCTCTTCCTGAAGCTGCGCCTGCTCGTAGGCCAACCATTGCGAGATCTGCTTGCGTCGGAATGCGAGCTGACGGGCGCGGTATGCAACGTCGAGGATAGGGACAGGATACTTTGGGGCAATTTCGCGTGCGACGGTAAGAGCACCCTTTCCAGGCGCGGGCACGGAGCGACCAGCTTTGTCGCTAAAACATTTGTCAGTATGGGTTTGGCTGTGGGATCATCGATACGCACGTCGAAGTGGAAGTGAAGGCGAGAATAGCACGAATAGGTGCACCCAACTCCAAAGCGGTCTTGGCACTCATAACAACATGGACACCACAACCCTGGGATTCCATGAACTGCGATCATGGTCAGCTTGAATGCAAGGGAGGGAGAGGGTAAACTTACACCAGCACGAGAGGTAGTCGCAGGACGGGACATTTCGGTCGGTTCGCGACCCATAGCGAATTCGGTTTCAGCATTGCTGGTGGCCTTCATGTTGGCAAACTCGTAGGAGCCCTCTTCGGAAATGTCGTCAAAGCCTCCAGCAAGCATGACCTTGGCCTTGCCTGCCAAGATCGTATCGCAGGCAATCTCCATCGATTGCAAGGCAGTCGCGCTGAAAGAACATCAGTACAGTTCGATGAAATTGGGTGTTATCCACTTACCAAGCACCCACGGGGATTTTGACGGGCCCACTCGACGAGAGAAGGAGAAGGTTGATCCATCCTGCGGTCGTGTTGATGAATCTATGCAATAGAGTCAGTTGCGAGACTTGAATCAAAGACAGCGCACTCACGTCTCCTGGAGAATGTCATTCTGAACGTCCTTTTCGTCGCGACGGTCCTTGAACATCTTTGCCATGCTCGTCACACCACCCATACCTGAACCAATGGCAGTTCCGACTTCCGAAGGATGCATGTGCTTATAAAGCTCATAAGGATCGGTGATACCAGAAGCGTTGAGGGCTTCAGCTGTGGCAACCAATGCCCACAAGGTGCCTCTGTCGGTCTGAGCGATGATGTCGTCTGGGATACCATAGCGCCCAGCGTGCCATCCAGTAGGAATCTGCCCAGCGACGGTTCGACTGAACGTGAAAGCCTTCGGGACGTAGACGCAGGCTCCCTTCTTGAACTTGGCAAACCACTGGCCGCCTTCTCCTGCCCAGATGTCGCACTTGTCGCCATGTTGGAGTTTGAACTTTTGAGCTTCAGTGTCTGAGACTTCGACGGGCTCCAGGTCGTGAATGAGTTCGATCTCCTGGTTGAAAACCTTCTTCTTAGGATCGTAGCCGCGGAAGAGTTCAGGCTCTGAGACGGCGGGTTAGTCGCAAAAGAAGGGCTAAAGCTTGACGAACTTACCAATCAAACGAACACCGGCGTGGGCGAGGATGTCAGATTCGTAGCGCCCCTTGATGTCCTTGTCGTCAACAGGCTCATTGGACTTGGTATCGACCCATCCAACATAGAGAGAGCCGTCCTTGAGGCGCCCGTTGAAATGCTTAATGAAGCCCATGATCCAGGCCATCTCGATACAGGCGTCGATCGTGAGTTCACCGCGAGCCTCCATCTCCCAACGAGTACGTGCGCTTCCCCATGGGCTGACTTCACCGTAGCCAGTGATAACGCAGACCTTCTCGAGATCGATCAAGCCTTGCAAGTGCTCCAAATCCTTGAGGGTGTTGGTCTCAGGAAGTTCGGGGAATTCGAAGCGGAAGTTGGCGCGAGGAAGGACGTCGACGTTCTTGAGCAGCCGCTCGGCCTCAACGCCTTGAATGACCTTGAAGTCAGCGGAATTGTCTCGAGCGATGGCGCGGCGAAGTTCGGCCTTCTGGTTCAGCTTGTTGCGAATGCGGCCAGTGACTTCTGCGAGGTCGGGAAGACGGTCCATACCACCATTAAGATCGGCCCAGATTGGTTCGACTTGAGTAATGCTGAAAAGCAATGGATGCATGAGGCCCAGGATATTGAATGCCATTTCCTTTGCCGAGAAAGTGCGAACGCCGTAGGCCTCCAGTTCGTGAGCAACAATGTTGGTAGGGCCCATCAATCCAGTACCGCGAGTCCATCTGTGCAAAGTGTTAATACCTAGCTTAACAAGCCAAAACAAATATCTTACCCAATGACGGCTCCAGCCAAGCAAAGGTATTCACCCCAGCTCTCCGAGGCCCATCGTTGGAAGAGAGTTTCCAGCGAGATCTTCGATTCTGAGTACAAGCCGTCGTTCCCGAAGAGACCATGGTTGGGAGACAGCGGCAGGATGACTTGAGTTGGTCGAGTGACGAAATTGCGGCTTGCCTTCTTGTTCTTGACTGCACCCATAATACGAAGGAGATTGACCAACATCATACGATGAGCGAGCTCGGAGCGGTCGTCAAGGCCGTCGATCTCGCGGCCGTTCTCAGGAATACCAGCGAAGGGGAGGATGTAATCGAGGTCGAGGCCCAAGGTAGAGTAGATGTAGTCGACGAGAGCTTCGACATCCTGCTTGGAGGCCTGGTTGAAAGGGACAACGGTGAGGGCAGAGCCACGGCTTCCAACCGAATGGTAGATGGCCTGGTAGTACTCGACGGTCTTGCGGCTGTAACTCGAAGTGGTAATCACGACGTGAGCACCTCCAGCGAGGAGGCCCTTGACGATCTCAATACCGATGGATCCCTTTCCAACACCCGTCAGGAGCGCGTTCTTGTCCTTGAATGTTGTACCAGAAGTGGCGATTTCGTGCAGAATGTCGAGATATACGCCGGTCAGGTTGCTACTGTACTCCCATTCGTTGCCAACACGACGCTTGAGGTGAAGGAGAGGAATCTTGTCCGACTCGAGGGTAGTGATGGGGCGGATGCCAGTCTTCTCAGGGCGAAGGAAGGTGGAGGATGATCGGCGGCTGCGAGGAGCGGGAGGAGCCAAATTGTCTGACTCGGTGTGAAGAGAACGAACGACGCCCTCGTAAAGATCCTTAATGCGGTTCTTCTGGTCGCTAGAGATCTCAGGCAGGTCCTTGACGAGCGTCCAAAGCTTCCCAACGTCGTCCTGGACCTTATGGATGTTGACGGTTCCAGGCACGTTCTCAGCAGACGCCATCTCTTCGACGTAGGCCTCCAACTTTCGGACCTTCTCGCGAACCACTTCCTTGTAGACGATATCGCCCTTGTCTGTGACCTCAGTATGAGGAGCAGTGGGGAACGTAACTGGAGAGAACGCGTTAGAATTTGCAAGAGCAGCGCTGATCTAGGCACTTACCGTCTTTGTAGACTGGGGGTTTCCCAAGGACTTCCTTCGTGTTGTCAATCAACTGCTGGCCGAACTCCTTCGCAAGCTGGTAAGTGGGACCCTTTGACGCGTCGCAGTGATCGATGTTGTACTGCATATACTGAACCATGTCATGGTCGGCGCGGTTGAGCAAGTTGATGCAACGAGCAGCGATTTCACGGTCGACGGTACGGAGACGGCCGTGGATGACGTCGTAGTACATGAGTAAGGCGTCTTGACGGGCCCAGTTCCAGGATGAATCGAATTGACGAGCCTTGAGAGGGTCGAAGCGAGGCTGGATGCCGTCGAGATAGGAATCACCGTGCTCCCTGGTAATGCTGTCAAGTCTAGCTTGCAGGGCTGTGGCATTGGCCTTCTCTGTGTCGAACGCAAGCTCTCCAGCACGAGAATCGCGGCCAAGGTAGCGCATGTACACCTCAATCTGCTGCTGAGCGAACTTCTCCTGTTGAGCCTGGAATTTGGTGAACTCCTCGCTGTTGATCACGGCTCCACCACCGCCACCACCTGCGGCAGCACCACTGGAGGCAGCAGCCAAGGAGATGCCGGCGCGTTGAGCATAGACAGGTACGATCGTGTCGAGCCATGCCTTGGCTTCGGGTTCCGAGCCAAGACGCTTGGGGGGCTCCAAGGTAGTAGCAAGGAGAAGGACGCCGTCAGCACGAGAGGGACCGAGGCCCCAGGCCTTGCTGAGGTGGGACTTGATAGCAGAGGCGTTGAATCCACCAGGCATCTTGCCGCCTACGAGGCGAGAGATCAGACCAGTGCTGTACTTGCCGAGGGCGCCGCTGAAGCCGGTGCCGAGAGCGGCTCCAAGCTCCTCGAGAGGGAGTTCTTCGCCTTTCTCAGGGGCAGAGCTGAATTCTTGTTGAAGATCGCCGAGGATCTCGTTTTGCAGAGTGGACTTGCCCCCGACGAGATCCTTGATAGACTTGCTGACTGGAACCTCTTCGACCTTCTTCTTGAGCTTTTGCGCGACAATGACGAGAAGGATGTCGATAGCCTTGACGGGACTGTCCTCGATGCTGGCCACGGGACCAGAGGCAACGGCGGCGGCGGCAACGACAGGGGCTGCAGCAGCGGGCGTTGGAGTAGCAGCAGCTGGGGGCGCGGACTCTTCAGCAGCTGGGGCTTCGGGTTCATCCTCGAACTGGTAGTAGATCTCCTTCTGGTTCTTGGAGTGGCAAAGGATGGTGCGGGTGTGGCTGACAGAACCGTCCGAGGTCTCGTACTTGGCCTTGAGGGTGCGAGTGGCCATGCCAGTGAGAGTGGGCGACGGGCCTATTTCAATGAAACGCTCGAAGGAATATTGGTTGAAGAGGCGGTCCTGGGTTTCGATCCAGCGGACAGGAGAGGCGAATTGGTAGGCGAGCAGCTCGACGAGGATAATGTATGCAAGTTTCTGGCGGTTCTCGGCAGCACCCCACTTCTCTTGGTCCCATCTCTTCAATACCTTGTCGAGACGAGGGGACGTAGTCTGATCATAGATGAGCTGGGCATATTCCTGAGAGACTTCGAAGGGACGGGCGACGAGATTGGGAATGTATTTGCCAACGAGGAGCTCGGGATTGAGATCAATTGGGTTGATCTTCTTGGAGAGGTCTGCAGTGGGTTAGAAATGATGTCGCTCGTTAGCCGGGAACAACGTACATGCACGGAATGGCAGGACACCAGCCCAGAGGTAGCGTGAATGGAAAGGCACGTCGATGCCGGGGAGGGGGATTGTTGCGAAGCCACGATCGAGCTTGAGATAACCGCCCTGGGCTTTCTGTGTCTCGAGAGCGCGCTCGTAGGATTCCTTAACGATATCGGCGAGCATCTCCTTGACCTTGTCAATGGAGAACGTCTCGGTCAACTGGGAAGGGATATCAGCAAACATTAGGAGATTTCGATCAAGGAGAATGTACCTTTGCGAAGTCAATCTTCTTGACCTTGAGGAAGTTGAGTACATTGGTCAAGGTCTGAAGAGCGACCAACTCTCCAGCACAAACGTATTGCTGGCCCTATACGAGAACGTCAGCATGATGCAACTTGCATTAACACCCGACGAGAAACTTACCTCGACGTTGAAGTTGACGATTTCAAGAAGGGTGTTGGTCTGCGAGGAGATGGCTTCGACGACTTCACGAAGGGCGGCATCGGTGAAGGAGGCGGAGATACGGCTAGGATTGACAGCACACATGGCGTAGTTGGAGCGGTTTTGCGAGTCACGCTCGACAGCGCGCTGCATGGTGATACCACGGTAGAAGACGACGTCGACGAGGGCAGAGATGTGAAGGACGTCCGCAATGGAGGCCAAGGCAGAGTACTCTCCAAGGGAGTGACCTGCAAAGGCGCAGTCCTTTTGCACGAAACCTTTGGCGCGCATATCCTCGAAAGCAGCCTTTTCAGTAACGACGAGAGCGATTTGGGCGAATTGAGTGGCGAAGAGAAGACCGTTGGGATGCGAGAAGGTGTATTTGGCGGTGCGAATGTCGATGTCACCAAACAGCGGGAGAGTTTTGACTTGTCCGTCCTTGTCCATGGTGTCGTAGGTCATGTCCATGTAACGCTGGCGAATGGCCTGGCCCTTGATACCACCAAAATGAATTGTCTTCTCCTTGGGGTTGTCCTTGACGATCTCGACGATGGAGAAGCCGTAGACGGCGAGCAGATGAGAGTCGGCGCCTTCCCAGACGGCACGAGCAGCAGGAGAGGAGTTGTACAGATCCATGCCCATGCCTGGCTCTTGGGAACCCTGGCCAGTGAAAACGTAGACAGTGTTGGGCTGGGCAACCTCAGCGGAGCCCATCAGGACCTTGTCGCCTGCCGAGTTGATAGTCTCGATCTTGACCACCATGTTGCCGTCGCGCATGCAAGTGTGGCGCAGCTTGACAGTCAATTGATCACCAGGGATGACCATGCCGACGAAGCTGACATCGTAGGACACGACGCGCTCAGGATGGCCCTGAGCAACGACGCTCTCGACATAGCGACGGGTAGCAGCGCTGGACCACATGCCATGGGTGATGGTAGCAGGGAGGGAGGCAAAGTCAGAGAAGTAAGGGTTGACATGGATGGGGTTGAAGTCGCCAGAGATCTTCGAGTACGGTTCGTTCGTAAGAGGCGCATTGAAGGTGGTAGAGACATCAGCGGTGTTGAGAGAATAACCTTCGTTTGCGAAGGGAACTGGAAGTCCTTGCGGCACACCGTGACGTTGGAGGTAGGCAACAACGGGGTTACCCAGGCAGTCGTCCTGGTTGAAGTCGATGGAGCCAACCTTGATGTCGACCTTGAGCTGGTTGCGAACGTACACACCACCGGTAACAGCAATGTTGCGATAGGTGCTCTTGTCCTTGAAGGTGACGAGGGATTGGACACGGAAGATGAGTGAAGCACCGGCGGCGAGGGGGCGGGACTCGTCATCCCATTCAAACCACTCCTTGGACTGGAGAACGCCAACAGCAGCGTCATTCTCGAGCTTGACAACGTAGTCGGGCTCTTCAGTGCTCTCGAAGGTGTTCTCGTAGTCGGTGAAACGACCACGGTAGAGGAAGGACGAGACGACTTCGATGACGCGCTGACCCTTGGAGTAGACGTATCCCTTGACCTTTACCACCTTGCCTTCGTTGGAGTTGACGACCGAGACGATGCGAGCCTCAGCTTTGCATACGTCTCCAGCCTGCAAAGGCTTGGCACCTTTGACAATGCGGAAGCCATTGGAGAGGTGGACGAGACGTAGGAGGTCCCCGTCGATGGCAGAAGGGAAGATAGATTTCATGATAGCCTATGAGAATAAATTAGCGCATGAATGTACGGAAAGAGGTTCAACTCACCTGCCAGCCAGTAACGATGGCAAAGTCCATAGGTGCTTGAACCGTAGAGGCGCGAACAGCCTTGTACGCCTCACCCTGGTTGCCGACGACGGAGCAGAATTGCTCGACGTCCTCCTGCTTGATGGTGACCTCGGGGCCCACGAAAGTCTCGCGAATGTCGATTTTAGGGAGAGCCTGGTCATCGCCGTACCAAAGCTTCCAGTAGAAGTCCTTGATGCGAGTATTGCGACCTTCAGCGATCTCGTGGATGGGATTGAAACCTTGAGAAGGCTTGTATTGGAACTTGAGGGAAAGGGGGAGGGAAGAGCCCTGGCGCTCTTCGAAGAGTGTAACGTCAATAATGCGAGAGGAGGGGTCAAATTTGATTTCAACAGCCTTGAATGAAAGGATGTGAGGGCCGTACGAGCGAGCAGAGCCATAGAGAGCTACAGAGACGGGGGTCGATGCCGAGTATGAGACGACGACCTTTTGGCCGACGCGAGGTGCGAGGAGAGCACGGAGATTGTTGTTGACGTACGACGATCCACGAACGATGGTGTTTGAGGAGACGAGTGCCCTCAGCCAGGAGAGCTCGGGACCAGCGAGGGTCTCAAGCCAGGTAGCGGGCGAAGGAAGGTTCTTGCCGAACTCGTAGACGGTCGAGTTCTCGGTGGTAGAAATGTCGACGCCAGAGAGCTTAGCGATGGGCTTGGGAGGGGCAGCGATATACTCGACGACGGGGACCGAGTCGACATCACCCTTGTACTTGCTCTCGAGGAGGCGTTGGATGAGGGAGGAGTTGACATTGCCGAGAATCTCCTTCACGGGCTCATCCTTCTTCACCGACCACTTGACGGCGACGGGGCCTTGTAGGATGCACACGCGCTGAGGGTCTTGATCAAACACGGCATCAATATCTTCGGCCGCCCAAAGCGAGTCCTGTCACGCGAAAAGTCAGAATAAACGCATGGCGGATTTTCACATGCATCAAAACTTACCTTCTTAAACCATACTTCAAAGCTTGCATCGAGCACGGGAATGAAAGGAACAGGTTTCTGTCCCGGTCGCTGCGAGATGGCGAGGAAATACGCCGTGTCTTCAGCAGCAAGCAGCTGCTCCTTCGCGAATGGATACTTCTTGAAAAACTCTTCGACAAACGGCAGGGGATCATCGAGGGAGGTGTAGGATTGGAGGACGGATGGCTTGGTCGAGAAACCGTCGACACTGGCAAAGCGCTCCTCGACGCGACGGAGCCAATCGCCGGTCAAGTTTCGCAAGGAAACGTCGACCCATCGCTTCTGATGTGCGACGTACATCAGGCGAACCATTCGCAGGACGGTCTCCTCGTATGTCATGTCTCCTAGGTCCTTGGCTACTGACCCATCCTTCTTCCACCCAAACCAGGGCTTTGCGAAATCCTTGTTCAACTTCTCGATCACTTCATCCTTTCGCTCCTTCAACCATGCGACGCGCTTCTCCTTTGCCAACTTGAATACAGTATCATCAAACTCCTTCCACAACTTGACGGCACGGGTGGCGACCTTGTGGATGGGCTCGCCGAGCTCCGATCGAACAGTCAAGATACCACCGGTCGGCTTGGTGTAGGTGCCTTCCCACTGGGCATCGTCGACACCGGAGGCAGCAACGATGAGGTCCTTGACGGAGGAGCTAGTGTGCGCCTCCTTGGCGACCATGACACGACTGGCGAATAAGAAGCCATCGAATGGCATGGGTTGCAAGCCGAAGCGAGTCACCGACCATTCGCCAGTCAGGTACTCCCAGACGTCATCAGCAGAACCGAAGCCGGATCCACCGACGAGGATGAGGTTGGGGTGTTCACGGATGGAGCGATAGGTGGCGAGGACTGGCTGATGGAAATCTTCGAACGAGTGGTGGCCACCGGCGCGTCCTCCAGTCCACTGCATGATGATGGGGAAGTCTGGGTTGGCGGCAGCGATGTTGATGCACTGGCGAATGCCGTCGACGGAGCCAGGCTTGAACGAGACGTGTTTGATACCTGCATCCTTCAATCCCTCGATGATCTCGACCGCCTTCTCGGTCGTGGGGATACCAGCGGCAACACAGAAGCCCTCGATGGGAAGGCCCTCTTTGCGCATCTCTTGCCATAGGGGGAATTGGAAGGTGAATTGACGAGGATTGATGTAGAGGGCGTTGAGAGTGAGTCCGATGCCAGAGGGGACGTTCTTCTGGATCTCGGCGACCTTGGAGCGAAGAGCCTTAGCATTGTAGTGACCTCCACCGGCGAGTTCGATGTGGTAGCCAGCGTCCAACACTGCGCTGACGAAGCCAGCTTGCACAGTCGAAGGAGTCATTCCAGCTACCATGAGAGGGGGTTTGCCGAGGAGGCGGGAGAAGGGAGTGTCGAGGAACAGCTCGCCATCGCTAATGAAACGCATTAGTCAATGAAGACTCAATAACACACCCCAACTCGTACCTATTCCTGATGAGACCAGGCGACCACTTCTTGTTCCACCAATCTTCGTACTTCACACCTGTCGCACTGAAGAGCTCTGTATCGCCCTTTCCACGAATACCAGCAACAATGACCCGAATACCACGTCCTTCAAAGTTCTTCGAGGTCAGAGGACCGATACCGCTAGCTCCACCGGGACCGAAATCAATGACATGGGTCGCTGTCTCGGGGAAGTTGGTGGCCTTGGTCCAGTGGATGGGCAGAGTGAAGATCTGCTCGCATAGAGATTGAGTGATCGGAGTCGCGGATTGTCGCATGTCAGAACCTGGGTCAGATGTCAGTTTGGGACAATGTAGTCATGCCGTGAAGGCTCACCATCTTCTGTGTTGTAAACAGGGATCTTCAAATCCTTCGCGTCCCACAACTCCTCGCCCTCGAGATCCTCAGATGTCAACTTGTCGGTGATGCCTTCAAGATACTCGCTGTGGTACGGCACACCAACGACCAAGAAACGCGTCGAAAAGACGGGCTTGCGCTGGGAGAAGGGAATCTTGCTCTGGTCAGCACCGGAAGGTGCCTTGACCTTGCGAAGGCTAGTCACAAGACCAAAGAGAGACTTGGGGGGACCAGTGACGATATAGGCCTTGGGGCCATTGTTGAGGGAGACGAAAAGTTTCGAGTTGGTCGGCAGGTGCTTGTTCGTTCGCGCGATGTGGGGCTCGAGTTCTTTCAGGGCAAGGCCTGTGACTGACAACATGGGGCTAGGGGTGCCCTCGCCGCCTTCGATGGCATCCTGGACGATCGAAGGCTCGACAGCGGTAACAGGGAATGCCTGCTGGCCCCTCAAGCCAGAGTAAAAGAGCCATCGGATGGCCTTGATGGAGTTGGAGGTGAATTCTTCAAAGGTAGACGATGCAGAGATGGCTACGGCTGATACAATCCCTTGCGAGTGACCAGTCGCACCACCGATGAGATCACGCAGCTGACCAGGGGTAAGGCCAGCAACGTGGCAGACGACAAGATATTGGACCAGTTGGGTCAATCCGATAAGAGGGAAGGAGATGGGAACTGATGCCGTATAGGCAATCGAGGGCGCTGATCCCGTGAGCCAGGACAGGACGTTGAGGCCGTGAGTGAAGAAAGATGATGCCTCCTCCTTCTCAGCGAGGGGGACGAGGACTTGGGACGTGATGGTTTGCAGATAGGATTCAACGAAAGGCTTGTAGATGTCGTAGAGCTCTTGAAGCTCGCTCAGGTAGACTTCATTTGTCCCCTGACCACCGAACAGTGCATAGATGGATGCCTTGCCGTTGATGGCAGCTTGCAACAGTGCTGAGGGGGGTTGCCGAGGAATCTCGGACACGCCCTGCTTCTTCAAGGCTGCGACTGCTGAGAAATAAGCCGCGAGCACGGCCTTGCGCGTATCGGTGGAATATGACGCGGTGAGGGAATGGATATCAGTGGTGGAGAGATGGGTGGATGTAAAGTGCTTGAGCACATTCAGCAGCAACGCCGTGCGTGCTGGGGTCGACTGAGCATCCTGATCGATGCTCTTTGCGACGAGGGCGAGAAAACGCGCGAAAACCTCTACTCGCGGTTCTTCGGACGCGCTCTCGCCATCGACAGGGATGGCCTCTAGCGTAGAGGTAAATTCATCTCTAAGGACCTCGGCTGCGATCCATTCATCTGTCGATGTTGATACTGGGATAGAAATCTATAGACGTTGTCAGTCATTGTACAACCTCGTCACCATTGAGCTCACTCTAAGGGTGCCCTGGGTGAGTACCAGCGGGCGGGTTGCAATAGCAGTCTCGGGCTTTCCGTGGATGGCGTGACCGTTCGGGTTCGCCATTTTTGAGAGGGACGACGACGTCGACGACAGGATGGGAAAGGGAAACAGAGACGTAGACTAAAAACTGTCTTCCCGCCAGCTATTTGAGCAAAGGTTGGGTCACCCCAACCCCAGAGTCTAAATCCCAGCGAAGAGGCGATTCCCACGTTCCGCTTTTGGCCCCGATCACACCAAATTTCTAGCATTGGCGCCTAATGAGCTGACGCGTCTGGACCGCGAAGGTGACAACGTGGTGGCCATGAGCCCACCGATGGGCTGCGATAGTCCAAGATGCGGACAAAAGATACAAAACTCAATTGATTCGATATGATAGATAATCCATGAACATGAAGGAGTCCTATAGTACACTGTAGATGAGGGATATCAAAAGGCCTCGGAGATGTCAGCCACCTTCACGAGACTCTTCTTCAATGTCGCAGATCTCTTGCACACCCTCTCGGAAGAAGACAACATTGTACTCTAGCAGCCCCCGCCGATGGTCATATACATTCGTCGGGATCACGGCAAGCAGGGCTAGGTTCCGTGTAATGAGGTGGTAAGTCAGGGTCGTACCAGGTGAAGCCGGTGTAAGGGTCGTTGAGGAGCTCGGATAGAAAAGCTCCTTGGGATGTTTACGGGTCGCTGGGTGGGAGACAGGGTCCAGGGACGTGACAGGGGGGTGACGAAGACGCGGAAGAATGCGATCCAGATGAGGATGCGGATTGCAGGGATGGCCTTTGGCGGACAGGACTGTTCGTGATGGAGCTGGAAGCAATCGTTCATCAGCGCGTCTGAACCGAAGAGCCCTGAACTGAAATGCAGAGCGCACCGGTACAGGGGGCCAAAGGCATTCAACATCTGTAAAAAGTCACAGCAAAGGTTATGCGTTAAAGAATCTACCGGAGAGTTATCCGTGGCAACATAGAGTCGAGAGCGCACGTCGAACAAGAACGCCTTCGGGGACAGAGAGTTCTGGATCCAGGAGTAATTAGGGCTAGTCAACTATAGGAGCAGATGACGTACCGCGCAGAACACGTTGAGCAGTTCTTCAATATAAGGCAAAGAATCCATCTGTCGCTGAAGCACCTTCGAGAAGGACTCGTGAAGCGTATGATCGTACACAGAAGTGAGGTAGAAGTTGATAGGCAGTTGTTCATAGTCAGGGTCAATGTCGATAAGACGGTCGAATACCCTTTCATTGATCTGGCGGTAGTTTTCTATTGTTCGTTGGAATTAAGCGCCGAGCCAACCTGCACGGAGAATCGGGCCACATTACCTAGCTTGTCCTCCTCTTGTAGTTTCTCAGCCTTGTGAACAAAAACCTCGAATGAGAGCTTTGCATTCTGCTGGATAGACGCCACAATGAAGTCGACCAGCTTTGATATAGGTCCGTTGTACAGGTCCTGGAAAGTGGGTGAGGATGCTGTTCCCGTTGAAGGAAAAAGCACATCGTACCCGGATGTCAATCACAAAGATCACACTCGAGAACTCTGTCAGTGGAACCTCCAGAGTCTCGCTGGTCACATTGGCAGGTGTGTCCCATATCTCCAATGGAATAACTGTGCTGGCAGCAACTTGTCAGTGGTATGGCCTTTGCCGACACCAAGAGAAACAACATACTCGACCTGGTGCCTCGTGATGCGCATAGTTGTCTCGAGATAGAACGTTTGCTTCGGCGGAAGCTGATTGAACAGTACTTCATATATCGACGACTTTCCAGCTCTATGCGGCGTAGCGTCAACAGGATCGGCGGAGAAACACATGAGAATGGTTAATACCTTCGGAGGCCGAGCAGCAGAATTTTCTTGCTCTGCTGGCTGGGGGCATGTCCATTCATATTGTGAGCTGCTGGGCCCCTTCCAGGAGGAGGCAGGAGAGCCATTTCCCGAGCAACTGTGACGGAGTGCAACCTTTCCAAGTTCCAACAAACCCAAGGCTCCTGTCGGCTCGGACTGGCATCATGGGAATCTCCTGCCTGATGTCAACAACCCTATGATTTCACCATCCCACGCTCCTTTCCTCCCGACCAATTGGCGCTCGTCGGAACAGAAACGCACGTTCGTCACAATTTTAGTGTTTTAAACACGGCCCTGACGATATACGTTCCCTTAGGACTATCTCTCGCTCGTACTTTCAGTCTCTGCCTCGACGTCGCCATGAAATTCGGCACAAAAATCAGTGTACGTAGGACTTGGAACCCCTTCGGAGTGCTCGTGTGACCCCTTACCTTTCCACAGGAGGATCTGTACAGCGAATGGAAGCCGTATTACTTGGACTACAACAGGTTGAAGCGGGAACTCAAGGTGAGCCGGGTCTTGAATGCAATGATCAAGAGTAACAAGGATTCCATGGCGATAGACCCGGACTGTGGCCCATGCCTGGACAGAGGAAGATGAACAGGAGTTCAAGGCCATGTTGAAGGCCGAGCTGGACAAGATTCACGACTTTCAAAAGGACAAGGTAAGACCAACTTGAGCATATGCTAGGGGCTCAAAACTGGCACACGACCTGCCTGCCTGCTAGGTGGAATTCGCTTATCTCAACTTTACCTTTAGACTTCGGAACTCTCGCGTCGCATTCGCGAAGCAGAGAAAGACGTGAAACATCTCGTCGTGCAAGAGCAAGGGCAAGAACAAGAGCCCTCCAAGCGCCATTCGCGTGTGGATACTGAAGGCCAACAAGAAGAACATGACCCCTACGCTCAGGACGGGGGCTCTGACGACGATCTCTCCGACGACGAAGAAGAGGATTCAGACGACTCTTATGACGCACTTGAAGACCGGTTCCATCGTTTGGAAGAGGAGGTCGCCATCCTCGTTGCGGACGTACACGATTTGGCCCTCTATACGAAGCTCAATATCACCGGCTTCATGAAGATCCTCAAGAAGCACGACGTCAGCTGACTTCTTGCCTTTTCAATTTCACTTTCACTGATTTTTATTGCAGAAACAAACGCAATGGCAGTTGAAGACTACGTTTATCCAGGAACACTTGGAAAAGAAGCCCTTCTACAAGTACAACTGGGACGCATTGATTGTCAAACTTTCCAAACTCTACGACTTGGTCCGAACCAGAGGTCACCCGGTGCAGGGTGACGCTAGCGCAGGAGGCAGTCAAAGTGCCTTCGTTCGGCAGACAACGAAGTACTGGGTACGTACGTCGGGATTCTTGTGGAACACGCTTCCTCATTCTCGGCTGTAGGTTCATCCAGATAACCTGGTTCCTTTGAAACTTGCTATCCTCAGGCATCTACCTGTGCTCGGTATGTTGTTGCCTTCTTCTCGAAAACCTCGGATCGCTTATAGCAAGGATAGTCTTCAACGCAGAGAAGGAATACGAACCTAAAGACTCTGGTGAGCACATATGCCGGAGGTTCAGTGGATTCGGATCTAACTTCTGTTTAGCGATCACTTCCATCTACTTTGACAACGAAGACTTGGAACTGTACTTGGGGCGTCTCGAGAAGACAGAAGGTGCAGAGGCCGTCCGTTTGCGTTGGTACGGAGATGTGGATAACAAACAGGTTCGTCACAAATGCCAATGTCGACGAAATCGGAATCTCAAGCCCGGTAGATTTTCGTTGAGAGGAAGACCCATCGTGAGGACTGGACTGGTGAAAAGTCTGTTAAGGCCCGATTCCCTCTCAAAGAGCATCAAGTCAATGCCTTCTTGCGGGGGGAGTACACCGTCGACGAAGACTTCCAGGAATTGGTGAAGAAGGGCAAGAAGACGCAGCAAGAAGTCGATTCCATGATTCAACTGGCAAATGAAGTGCAGTATGCCATTCTGACCAAGAGGCTTCAGCCAGGTAGGTCATTTCGACCGAAATCACAAGAGTCTCACCTCACGTATTCGTAGTTATGCGCTCCTTCTACAACCGAACGGCCTTCCAGCTACCGGGAGATGCACGTGTGCGTATCTCTCTGGATACCGAACTCACTCTCGTTCGAGAGGACAATTGGGACGGTCGCCAACGAGCTGGTGATAACTGGAGGCGCACCGACATTGGTATCGACTTCCCATTCGAACAAGTTCTTCCTGAAGACAAAGAAATCTTCCAGTATGGTGTCCTCGAAGTCAAATTGCAGACGCAGTTGGGCCAACAGCCACCCGACTGGGTTCAGGACCTGGTGCAATCTCATTTGGTGGAAGCTGTTCCCAAATTCAGCAAGTTCATCCACGGTTGTGCCACTCTCCTTCCCACTCGCGTGGATCTTGTGCCATTCTGGCTTCCTCAGAGTACGTACTCTCCCTCACCTTCCAGTCAGCAGTTGCTAATAGCTTTGTTGCAGTGGACGTCGATATCCTCAAACCCGATACTGGTTATCTCAGTGTCATCGAACGTCCAGGAGCTTCGTCTCGCGGTGCCTCTTCAGGTGCTACCTCGTCGGGATCACATTCACCTGATGCTCAATCGTATACGGAACCCCTCTCTGAGGGTGAAGACGACGAGTACGATGGAAGTCTTGCACCCGCGAGGGATGAAGGCCAACGTACGGGTCTGAGCAGCGCTGATGTCAAAGCGGCTGTGGCTTATCGCGAAGCGATGCTCAAGGAGCGTAGGCAACAGGAGGAAGCACAGAAACAGAGCAAGAACGGCAAGTCTCGAGAGCAGCTGCCTGATCAGGGGGACTCGGACCATGCCTCATCCTCGTCACCTCCTCAGCGAGAAGCTGTCAAAGCCCGCGCCAAACCCGGTGTAGAAGACAAGGCCTATGCTATCAACCCGCTCGCTCCTTCCTCTGCATTTGACGAGACGCTCAAGAACAAGCTTGATGAGGCAAAGGAACAGGAGTCTCATGGAGACAAGCGCTTTGATGAGTACGAGGAAGAATCAGCTTTGGGCGGCCCTTCGCGCCCTGCCGACGACAGAATTCTTGATCGAAGCTGGCATGCTCCCTCTGGCAAAAAAATTGCGGTGCCGGTTCGCGTGGAACCCAAAGTGTATTTTGCTGCTGAACGTACCTTCCTGGTAAGCGTCACCGTTCTTTTTGTTAATGTCGGACACTTGCTTCCCTTCCGTGCCACGTGGTGAACTACTTGACTGACGGATCCGCTTTCTTTGATAACTCTTAGAAATGGCTCAACAATAGTGTCTTCATTGGCACGATAGCAACGACATTGTTGAACTTCACCCCAAGCGACGATACTCGGGGCTTGATCAGTGCCGCCTTCTTCACGTTGTGCGCGTTGCTCGCAATCGCATATTCCGCGGGTATCTTCTTATTCAGATCTTATCGACTGAGGGAGCGGAGCGCAGAAGGTTTGTACTATGACAAGTATGGTCCTACCATCTTGTGCACTGTCTTCTTTTTGGCTCTTGCGACCAACATTGGGTTACGTTGGTCGCAGATGTAGTTCCACGCGGTTGCGTGGAGAGTGCGCACCAAAGGTCTTTTTGGTCTCTTGAAATCTGCCCCTTGCTTTCAGATTTTCATTTCAATCTATCACGGCTCTTCTATATCCCTCTATGCTAGCTTTCCATGGACACTTCTCGCTCTGGATGTAACCACAGTCTGGAATCTCATCACTTGCTTCAGCTACTATTGACTACGATCTATTAAACTCCTTTCTTGATGTGCACTTGGGTCAATAGCGTATGCCATCTCCCTCGTGATTCCAACGCTGAGTGGCACTGGCCATTGTGAATGGCTGACTGAGGTGCAGTATAGCTATATTTGAGTGGCCACCTCTTGTCCGCTACCACTAATAATGGCACATCCACCTTCTACGTTCCGTTGGCGTCATGATCGTCCTTCTCAGATATGTCTTCCATCACATCAGCGCCATGCGTTCCTGATAATCTTCTAGGTGGGAGCTCGACTTCTCTTCTTGCATTTACCCTGCCAAAGGCTTCGTGTCTTCGTGACCATATGTTTTCTATTGAGTTCAAGGGCGATCAACCGTGCGCCTCAGCTACACAACCTTCGGCCGATGTCCACGGTCGAAGTTGTGAACTCGAGCCCCATCCAGCCCTCTCCAAAGAGGAGTCACGGCGAAGGAAACTCACTAGGGCATTCTCGCGGGCTTCATGTGGTTCGTAGGTTTCGGAATCAAGGGGCTTGGCCCTTGATCGCAATCGCGGCGCACCACATCTGGCAAGATCGCTGAGTCTTCCCTCCGCGCTACGCTCCGTCCTAAACGTGATCAATCGTGTCTGAAGGGTTTGATTATGGGGTTAAATGTGCATGTAATCCTTTCATTTCTTTGCTCAATCATCACAAAGCCTGGAAGGGATAATACCACATGGAAACTATAGGCCATTTAGTTACTCGCGATATCCAAGGAAGCTCATTCAAATCAGGCGCATCATTCTCTCTAACACCGCAGGTGTACTCGTCTTTCGAAGCAAGGCCAGCATTGATTTCAACGTACTCGCCATCTGCCGTTTCCTATAGCGCAACCATGCATTAGGAAGGAACATATCCAGTATTTACTCTCATCTCGGTGTCCGTGCGACAATGGAGGGATTTAGTGTTGTTGGGAAATTTCCAGGCGGCGGCTTCGCAGGATTGGAAGGCATCGAGCAACGACAAGTTGCCATGCCTCTAGGCACTATCTCAAACCCAGAGAAAGCCTTTTGCCTTTGAATACCGACTGCGGTTCTTCTGGTCATCTATCTCTGAGAGACGGGACATGAACGTCGGAGTGGCGAGTCGGATGTTTGCGATCACGTTGGTACTTAGCCTAGATCAAATGCGGAAGTGATGGCAGGGGAACAAACGTGCTTCACGACTACAAGTGCCTCGTTAGACTATCTCTTCCGTTGGAGTCTCAGCGGGTCTCAACGCCGCCAGGGAGTACTAGAGAGTGAAACCAGATTGAATGCATTATGATTGTTTATTGTAGGAAATACGTCTCAAGGCTGTCGCAGTGGGTGACGAGATATCTACAGACCAAATTCCAGCCGAGATCTCAAAATTTGGCGCAATCCTGAGAGATGAACTGAGGCCAAAGCTCAGAATCCCAGCCGCCAACAAGGGAGAAGCAGCCGAGGAAAACTAGGGAAAGCTTCCCGGAGCCGCATTACCCCAGGTCGGTGTGTCCAAGATTATTAAAATCCCTCAAGGCCCAAGCAGTAAAAGACGGCGTGCTATTAGTCGCTTTTCTGATTCACGGCAAGGTTTGGCGTCCAATTTCGCCTTTCGGTGAAAGGCCCACCCTCCGATAGTCTAGAAGCCGGGCTTAGCCTGCCAGACCAGCGCAAGAAGCAGAGGGGAGTTACCGAACATCCGCCATATTGCCTGATGGACAGGGGAATTCTCCCAGGTTATCAAGCTTTAACAAGCTCGTTTGGGAAGCAAGGAATGGAAGTGACGTCCAAGTGAAGTAAGTCCAAGTTTTGTTGGTAACACTGAGGATGGAAGTGGTTTCGCTGTAACGAAAGGCTCGCATCGGGGGTTGAATAGATACGGTGATTTGGACTGAGGTGGGAAGGAGATGGTGGAGAGTGGCCTAATGGTGGCACCCTGTTTCAACGATGATAGATGGATCCGTGTATAGCGCAGGTTCATGGTCTTTCTGGGTCTGTGATGCTGATATCCCTCCCACGTTACCACATCTCTGTTTTCTTCCAACAGACGCCAGGCTTATTGAGTCGGAGCCCGGCATCCATGGAACGGTTGATTGCTCGACAAGATTGGTCCCAAGCAACTGGTTCCGGGTTAAGCGCCAGGGTCTAGACTGCAAGCTGGAAGGATGTCCTCGTGAGGAATCTCAGCTGGAGTCAGCTGGTTACATTCCCAAGGTCTCCGCGTCAATAGCCGCACCAGTCAATAACCAGTGTTATTACCCTTACGTGGTTGGGCGCTTCCAGGAATTTGTAGCCTGAGATAGCGAGGCCTTGAGAACTGGAGCTGGAAGCATCTACAACACAAGCCATGGTGATGGTCGATGTATCGCGGAGAACAACTGGGCTTGTAGGGGGGAATATGTACGAACCAAAGTCAGCTCGTCAAGAGAAGGTAATCGCACTAAAAAGTGTTGTCCCAAGCTAAGGTTCCTCCAACAAGCCTCCAATGCCACCTCGGGTTTCCATCTCCAGCAATGTGCGACGGTACGCATCCTAGGAATTCGAGAGGGCGGAAGGACGTAGTGAAGAAGGATACTGGGAGGGATGGTGGTGGAAGGAATACGGGCGGTGAAGGAGCAAGAAGGAAATACATGCTGTGATAGTCTTATATATATGAGCGGCCAATGATTCTCTCAAGATTCAGCGCCCATCGAGGGATGCTTCCCAGGCAAGGTCATAATTCCGGATCAGCGACTATGGGCGCTGGAGTCAAGCTCTGTATCTATACTGCCAGAGCTAGCTGTAGACTGGGGTTGAAACCCTACGGTAAGCAGAGCGCTGGCTACAAGGAATCTAGAGACGTTTTATACTTTTGAGTAGAATCAAGGATAAGTTCTATACGCTTCGGCGTGTCCTTGGCCAAGCGGAATGAAACAGTGGGCGGTGATGCTGTGCTCATTATAGGCAATCATTTACCGGCCAATCGGGAAATAACCAGCGCTCATCCCTTCTTCTTATACCTGCTCTTGACCTTCTCTCGCTGTCCTTCATACCCCCAGGTGCCATCATGTACCTCTAGGTGCTGTTTCTGCGATACACCCTGATCACTCTGTCATTAGGCGGAGCGATTCAGGTGACGCTGCTGCAAAATTCCAAGGTGTGGCGACCACGCACTATCCGATTCGAC
Source organism: Coprinopsis sp. MPI-PUGE-AT-0042 (assembly GCA_020736565.1). Classification (NCBI taxonomy): domain Eukaryota; kingdom Fungi; phylum Basidiomycota; class Agaricomycetes; order Agaricales; family Psathyrellaceae; genus Coprinopsis; species Coprinopsis sp. MPI-PUGE-AT-0042. The sequence goes on along the minus strand of JAHBOF010000129.1, from coordinate 218,032 downwards.
TGGTCGTAGTTTCCCCTCTCGTGCCCTGATGGGCGCTATATCAGGAGACGGTGGGCAAGTCGCGTCGAACTTGAAGGGGAGGCGACGTTTGACAGGAGCAGATTGCCTCTAACGAATAGGCTCTGACCGCTTCATCCAGGTTTCGTATACGAGGTGAGTTGTATTTGATTACATTTCTACATGATGCGGGGTATTAAATACAGGTTGAAGTACATGGCAGTTATGGTAAAAGGTAAGTAAAGTACAATGCTGTGATAGTGGTATACGCCGGCTGACCCAAATGAATAGCGAAGGAATGCAAGAAAACGAGAATTAGATGAGAAGTAAGGAGATACTTTGTTCTTGAATAATTTCGCGGAGATCTGGCGTGCCTCCACCAACGTCCCTACGCTGCCACAATGTCTCCATCAACAGACGTGTTTGCAGCAGGTTCCCGTAAGTCTCGTTTAAGCCTTGCAGACGACCCTTAAGATAATCACGCTTGCTCGAATCGTTGGTCATGCAACCTGCAAGGCAGATTGGGAATACCAGTGCGCGGTCGAGGTTGGACGATGGAACGAGGCCTAGTTGCCTCACAATCTCTTCGACCGATGCTGCAATCTCAGGAACACCTGTCGGATCTACTGATCAGTACCGGGACATCGAACAAATACCATAGACAGGACTCACCAGGGCTGGAGTTGCTGAGGATGGTATGGAGGTAGAGCAGCGCTGACTCTCTGAAGATCGAGATGCAGGCCGCTTTCTGGGCTTCAGTCGCCGGCTCGCCTTCTCCCAACTCGCCCACAGGTCCGTAGCTATGCAGCAAGTCGCCTTGCATTGCTTGGTGCTGCTTGATAGAGTCTTGGATCTTCTTGCCACGAGACACAAGCTCCGGGTAGCTAAGAGAACCGTTCCGAATCTGCATGGCCTTCCAGTTGGCCAACTGCGAGATCTCGGCGACGGCGAGGAGGGTGTCCTCCGAGCAGCCCGTGAGGGACGCCATGTGCAGCATCTGGGGGCAACCTTTCTGAGGATCGAGCAGGGATTTCCAGAGAACGAGGAATTTCGGGACGCGGTTCAGCGACAAGCTCGAGAAGATATCCAACCACTGCAACATGTTTAGTACAAGATGGACCGAGGCAAGAAGGTGAGCACTTACCATGATCATGCGGATCAGAATCTGGGACATTGGGCTCATGGAAAGGTAGATGGCCTTGCTATTGTGCCCAGCGATGGAAAGGTTGGACTGCAGCAACCACGAACACAGGATATCAAAAGGCTCCTGCCAGTCTGCGCTCCCGCCTGATAGGTGAGAGTAGCTGACGAGATGCAGGGCTGCGACGGCGTCGCTCTCGCTGTATCCATTCCCGTTATCGCGGTTGGACTTGAGTTTGAACAGGGCTTCTTGATACATGTAGTTGGCGGTGGAAGCCTGGTTGCTCTGTGGTGCCTCCAGACCTTGCGAGATGCGCATCTGGGTCTGATGGAGATCGGCCAGCGCGTAGATCGCATAACCGGGAGCTCCTCTGCTATCTTGTAGCACAGTCTGAAGGACCAATCAACAAAATGGAAGATGAAGATGAGAAGGGCCACTTACATTGTAGGTCACCTCTGACACCTGGCTACCCGCGAATACAAACTGAATCCTTGACACAGTGCTGAAATAATGCATCATCAAGTCATCGTACATCGGGCTGGGACTATGCGACATCCCGTAGGATGGCACAGCCGATTGATCAGGATAGGACATATCCTGGTTCGTGGGGAATAAAGAGAAGGAAGGGTCGAGGAGGGAGTCGACCATGAAGTTGGATGAGCCAGAGGCCATACCAGCTGGTGAGTAGGGCAGGGACATTGCGGATGGGTCGAAGGGATGGAGGTTAACGTCGTTAAATGAGGAGAGGCCATCAAAGGCCGAAGTCGAAACATCTTATTTCGGGTGTGAGTATCACTCATCCTGTGATGGAAGACGTATGCACTTACTGCCCAGACCGGACATCAGGCTATTCTCGTTTTGGGTGAATGAAACATCGGGGAATTGGTTGAAACTTGGAAAATCGCTGATAGAGACGGATGGCGGTGGTGGTGTCGGTTCAGATGCTCGCGGTGAGGGGGTGGAGTTTCGTTTTGAGGATGATTCGCGGTGACGAGGATGAGACCGTTGGGCTGGGGCTTGCATAGGGTTATGCCGAGGTTGGCCACGGATGAGGCCAGCTCTCGAAAGCTGAGCCTTGATGCTTGCCTTGTACGCGTCGACATTTTTCTTGTCCTAGGGGAGTCCATCAGTTGATTCATTAGTCTCAGCGCGACGCGAACACTTACGCGCATCCAGTCAGGCCGTTTCGGTCCCCAGCCAAGGCATTTGATGGTTAAGCGCCGACATGTTTTACACGAGTCGCCTTCGCGTTGCTCGTCGCATTTCTGAAGGATAAGGGGGGTCAGAATTGTATCAGGTATGTGGGCGAAGGGTCGGACCTTTCGGCGAACTCGACATGTCCTACAAAACATGATCAGCCTGTGGTCTGCTGTCGGGGGACTGAGAAGGAACTTACCAGCAACCTCCTTTGCCAGAATTCTGCGTTCTTGGGAGAGCGACTGTAGAGTGTGAGGGGGTGCTGTGGGCACTAGTTCCGCTAGTATCGTCGTCGTGGGCTGGGAAGGGATCGAGCAATGCATTGTGGGATTCAGGGGATACGTTTGCGGACGATGAACTATCGTCAGGTGAAGGATAGCCACGGTATGCCATAGTTGAAGTGTGATGTAGGACCTTTGGTCTTACAGGGAAGGGTGGGTGATTTGGTGTCGAGGCAATGGATACTTAAAGAACTCATAGTCGATTTCGTCGGAGATATCTTACGAACGAGTCCTCAGAACAGGGTCCGTAGGAAAATCGGGCGAATCTGGGTTTTCGTCACCGACTTAGGAAGAACCTGGAACGGACACCGTAATTGGCATAGGATTGATGCCATTTGTATCCAAGGAGAGATGGGAGGGAGCTCACACAACATGGCCCTTGCCCTGTGAGTGTGTTTCCATCCCCGGCATTTGATCGGCAGATTTGGCTGGATAGGTGTTCGGTCGCTCAATCGGCTTCTGCGTTTGTCTTTCTGACATTCCCTCCTGCCTCGTCGGAGACTCGACCCCTCTCAGCGATAAGAACGGCGAATGTTTCCCGCCGTCCCTCCCCCACATGACGTTCTCCATTGACTCATGGTCAATGCTCCCTAAAGCCTAAGGTGAAGCTGTAGACATTCAGCACAGGGTCGTCCTTCCTGGTGTGCAGGGACGAGGACATCTTGCGATAAACGAAACTGTGGCTGGGCACATAGACTTTCTCAATTGTTCCCATTGTCACTGCCGCATCTCTGATGCGTTGCTGCTGAAGTGCCATCTTTCCCGTGGTCTTTTGGGAGGGAATCCGTGCCTAAGATCGACCACAAGAAAGGAAGGCCGGCTAAGATTAGAGTCCTATATGCCCATCATTGAGCCTACTGGATTGGGCTTCTCTCACTCTCCACAACGCGTCAAGTTCGGCATCTCAAATCACTGCTAGCCTTTTTCTCTGATTGTGTCGAAGCGGAGGTGTGGAAGCACGACGTTTCAATAGCGACGACAATCCCCACCTTAGGACCTTGAAGGTATGGCACAACTCGTCCTCCGCGCCTTGAGGATATATGGATTTCTCTGAGACAGACAATGGCGGCCCAGGTATCCCGTGGGATTATAACGCATGGATAGTCCGTCAAGGGGGAACTGTTCCATCGTGTTTTGCTTACAGAAATGAAATGTAAAATGGATTGTTGGACGAGTCTGATTGCGAGAGGGCCAGAGTTTTTTCTGTTCGTTCTGACAACGTTTGTACGGCATTCGATACAAACCTGTGGGATGTTCCCGTCAGTTGACAACTGCTATCTTTACTTGCTCAAGTCACTTGGTCCTTTGTCGTTCGCTTCTCGCAGTTCTCCGAGCCTGAAAATGCGGAAAGGAACCAGGAGAGGCAAACAAGTATACGTATACACTAGGCATTTAAAAGTATTGTAACGGCATTATTGAATCTAGTCACATTTGGGAGGTCCGGTTTCCTTTGTGCGACGACCAATGTATTTCCTTTCACCACCGATGGGATGTCCGAAATGAAGAGTGAGATATTAGTGTCGATATCAGAGACTTGAAGTGCGTCTAGGACAGTCATTGCGGTGAAGAGAACGATGAAACGAACAATAAGGTCACGGTTAACCTATGCCCTGGTAGCAGTGAGCACTGGGTAAAGTCTCTCCACTTAGGAATCCAGACTGGAGAGGCCAGAGAAGATGATGGCTATGTGTTGGTGAAACGCGAAAGATACATAGTCGAGGGACGACAACGAGAGTAGAAGGCTATTCACCCAGCTCTCTGTAGATCATTCAAACCAAATCAGCGAAACGCCACCGGATCCAATTGGTTCCAAGGATCGTTTCATGTTGATCAAAAACCATTCAAGCGTCAGTGGCTAAGGTTAACCTTGTCTCTCGCAAGATAGGCATACACATTGGCTTTTTATTGACAAAGATGTACATACTATAAGTCGGTGTATCAAAATAAAAAAGAGATGGAGGTTGAAAGACATGGACATGGAAAACCATATAGCAAGGAAACGAGTACAGAATTTGTAGAAGGATATCTCGATTCGAAACAAGGACGCGAATTCGAAGGCCTCTAAGTATGACATGATGAGTGTATGATGCGCGAAAGAAGTGATGGAGAGCGGCGGCGGAGAAAGACGAGACGAAGAAGCAGCGAAGATCAAAAAGGATTTTCCTCAGACGAGGAGAATTTGACACTCTTTGAGCACCCTCCGCCAAGGTACAGGCTTTGCAGGATCTGCATCAGATTCTTTCCAAACGTGTTCGAGCATCTTGCGAATGGAACCGCAATTGCCTACTCCTTCTCCAGCTCCCTGGTTGGCACCATTAGACTCCCGATTGATGTGCTCCAGCAGGTGCTCGCGGTGCTGGCGATTTTGCGTGAGACTGCCAGTGAGATAAAGTCCAAAGACCGTACTTCGGATGACGCTTCTTGATACCTTGTAGAGATCCACTGTCGAAGGTGTTTGAAAAAGATTGCGGAAGACGACCATTGATTCTTCGACGCGGTCTTGGATCTGTCGTACTTGTGGATGGTCGTTGTTGACCACTGCGGCCAGATAGAGCCGCGTCGAACAACGGAAAATCTCCGATGCGAGGTGTCGAAGGTGGTGCAGCTCGGCGTCAGCGTCTGATAGTTGTTCGGTTGGAGGCTCGTAAGCCTTGGGGTAGAGCATGTTGTCGATTTCTTGAGCTTTGATGACGAGCTCAGTAACACTGAGTCGGCATTTGACGTCTTCGTTGTGCTTCCAGCGCGCTAACATACAGGTCTCCGCGAGCGCCCAGACAACCCGGTTCTCGCATCCCATGGGAGACATCATCGAGCATTGTGGGTCAATGTCGAATTGGACATTGTAGACACCGTGCTGGACGGGGCCAAACATTGACCGAATCTCCATGATGAAGGTTGGGACTTCCTCCGTCGTAATGCACCCCAATACATCGAACCACATGGCGGTCTTGACGATGAAGGCGTCTTTAGGAACAGCAAAGAGAAGGGCGTCTTTGGGATGGGTGTACGACGGGTGGTGAAGAACCTTCTTGACATAATGAGTGGCAAGTTTGAGGAAGTCCCGCCAGGCACCCTGGCCACCGTCAAAGAGGAACATCGAAACGCCGTGCAAGGCAGCGATAGCGTCGTCTGGATCATCGAAGCGACCCTTCTGGAGTTCTCCCAACAGACTGCCGAGGTTCGAGGTCATCTCGGAGTCGGTGAGCACCGGCCGGTCGGGATGTTGCTGTCTTCTCCAGTACACCTTGTTGAGCAGAGTCAGTGCCGTTTTCGAGTTCTGGTGGGTCTGGTATGAGTCCCATATCATCGATGGTAGGAGTGACCTGTCTCCGAGAAGGTATTGGATTTCGGCAATCATCTGCACGTACTGCTCGATGGATTGCTCAACGATATATGTTGGCATCCAGTCGGTGGGCATTGTGTACAGCACTGACGACGTTGTATCTTGTGAAACGAGATTGGGAGCGCCGTATGCGATCCCAACCATGGAGAGGTCGTTATTGAAGGAGCCTTCCAGCCCATCCATGATGTCGTAGGGAACTTCGGTATACCATTTTGAAAAACCGCTTCGCATGGCAGGGGAGATGCGTGCTAGGAAAAAGCAAAAATAAACCATGTTAAAAATACAGCAATATACAACAGTTTAATAGTACAGGGTAGTCTCACATGGATCAACTAAGCTACCCGACGAGTTCTGGAGTGTATAGGGGTGTTGCTGGTGTTGGTTGATCTCGTCGAGGCTAGAGTTGGAATAGGGGGTTTCCGAACGATGCATCACTGCATAAAGAGTTAGTGACCTGCGGCAGATTGAACATAGGAGGCTGTGACGACTTGCCTTGACTGTAAGGGTTGAACCAGGCAGGTTCAACTTCTCGCTGGTCACGAACTGAGGAAATCTGGAGGCGATGGCGGGGATCATCCTCGTCAGAGAGGGAAAGAGTGCGATACTGCGGGCTCTCTGAGCCTGAGCTGTGGTAGCTGGCTGAGGGGTCGCCCGACAGCCTGAGGATTGCGCCACCCTGGTCGGTGGAGCGGGAGCCAGTGCCTGAATGGCCCTTGATAAGGCCCTGGGATGCCAGAAAGACCTTGATCTTGTCTCTGAGCATGACCACGTTGCGATTCTCCTACATTCATGATAAGCGGTTGGCTCCGAGCTAGTATGAAGCTTAAGCGCCAGAAACTTACTCTCAGCCACTCCGGGCGCTTGGTGCCAAATCCGAGGCATTCCAGGCGCAGACGATCGCAGGTCTTGCATGTCTCCTGGTCTGTGCGTTCTTCGTCGCATTTCTAGGTGATTCGGTAATGAGTCAACCACGAGCGCTTGCACGACGTCAATGGGCGCTCGACCTACCTTTCGACGAATGCGGCAAGTATAGCAGCCAGTCTTTGCCCGAACGGCGCCTTTGGCCTTTGCAGCCGCCGCTGCGGCCTTCTTAGCCTGAGCTTGGGAAACTTTGGGCGTCTGAGGCATGGTTGGGCGTCAGTCGGTGGGTGTTGGCGGCGATGTGGCGGTCGTCGTCGTCGTTGTCGTGGGTGATGTGGTCGTTGGTGTGTGGCGTTGTCCACGGTATAGATACAGATATTAGTAGAGGTAGGGTAGGGGTGGAATTTGCAAAAACTAAGGAGAACGAGTTTCCATCTTATATGAGGTCAAGGCGAAAGAGGCGGGCACTCAGCTGTGCTCACGCTTTCCTTTGTTATTAATCCAAGGGGCCACTGCCCCCCTTTTGGCGGTTCCAGGGGGACCTGTACTCCACAAACGGTAATTACAAACCCCTATCTCGCCCATGCTTGCGCCGCGTTGTTGCACCCTCGAGATAAAGTTTTTGTCCTGTTTCTCCACAAGGCATCTCTCAGTCAACCGGTCTCTTCATATGTTTCTTTCTTACCCCAAATTGCTGCCAGTTGGGATCACGGGGAGCACCAACACTCTAACTGACGGCCCCAATCTGAGGATGGATACCGTTTTGTCTAAATTGAGATCCTCAATACTACCACTACACAACCACCTTTGGTAACAGGAGACTTTCAGGTTGTGTAACGTGGACCAAGTATTACAACACGCCTGTCTACAGACCAGTACGCCACTCCATGCTAAGGGTTGCCTACATATTCTGCCCGCCTTAACCTCGTGCGTGCCTTGACAGTAGGATCGGTCAAGCAGTGCCACACTTCATACACCATCACTAAAAGTGATAAAGCACTAACTTAGAGGGCTGTACAGGATCTTTCATCGCAACAGAAGCGTCGAGCAGGAAGCCCCCTGCACTATCCCTTTTTTTCATACCATCTTCAAGATAGCTACAGCTTTCTTGCTAATTCATCTGTGGCAGAGCCTTGAACTTGAGCCATGGTCCCGGAATCCGTCTCTCGAACAGGTGGGAGATGACACGGCTCGAAGATTGCTTGGACCTCGTGAGCTGAGGGCCGATAAAAGCACGCGAAGCAAATACCCTTAATGGTGTATGTCCGTCTATTTGAGTTGGCTGTGGGTGCAGCCATGATCAGCTTCGAAAACACGAGGAGGAGAGGCCTTGCTTGCCGAGGACAAAAGTCAATATCAATTTATTGTTCTTTGCTTGTACTACCTATGGCATGATTGAACCTCGAGAGGGGCATACAACGGCTAAGATGGTAAATATATCTGATGATTCAATGCAGCCGTACCAGACTGAAGAGAGACAAAAAGGCGAGCTGACGTGCTTCACTGCCAGAAAGTTTCCAATAGGACGAGGTGTCGAAGCCAATACGATTCAAGAAGATCACATCTCCCACATATTCGTTGGCCTAGACAGAGCTGGCATAGCACGCATCGCTTGGGTGAGCCTCTTTTCAAAAAAGAAGAGCTCCGGCAGCAAAAGCTCGCACGGATCGTCAACCCGGCTGCAGTGTACATGTAGGCTCGGATTCCAAGCACTCGAGAAGGTCGGAGGGTGGAGGAAGCCGAAGTGACACGCAGCTCTACTAGTCCCAACATGTCAAGGCCCCATTTTTCAGTGACAAGGACAGTGGACTGGCAGTAAACTTTAGGTTCACGATAACAAAGGAGATGAATTCAACAGTAGGTCCCTGGCAACAGAGAAGGCGGAAGCGAGGAGCATTTGAAAGGGTTTGAATGGGACAGTGGTCACTTCTTGCTCATGTTGAATAGAGGCCCACACCCGCGATGCCGACGAGAGTTCAAAGAGACATATTCAATTGGTCAAGGTTATTAATTCGAATTCAAAGTTACTTTCCAGATTCCATTCAAAACGACGGGAAAAAAGTCATGGCGCGTACCAAGGCGTGCCCAAGCGAGAGAAAGGATATAACACACTAGATGGAAGTGAGAAGAGGGTTTTTAAAAAAAAAGTACGAAAAAGGCGGGTAACGAGACCGAGCGATTCGGGTGGTAGATCGATGTGGTAACAGAAAGAAGGGAGGGATAAAGGACCAACGTAACCAGAACCACAATGACATGTGGCAACAAAGCTTCGCGGCTGGGCCTGTAGAAGTCTACGTCGGTTCGAAGATGGAACAAGAAGGGGTGGAAAGGAAAAAGGGTCGTCCCAGCTCATCTGAGGTCCATTCCATCACATGGAATCAGCAAGGAAATCAAGAAGGAACGAAAGATCATCGAGCTTCTTCAGTAATCCCTGATGATCCTCCGCCAGCTCCTCCACCACCCCCAGTGCTCATTCGACGGGGTTTACCTTTAAGCCCTCCGCTTCCGCTCGGGAGGGGAGTACCGACGACATTTGAAGAGGCCGTCGCAACCGCTGGCATCCCGCTCGGCACATTGGGACTCGCACTACCCCCACCGACACCATTATCCTCTTGCGAGCGCTGGGAAGAACCAGAGGCACCACCCGGAGCCGTTAATTTAGGCGTCTTCCCAGGAACCATACCAGACTCTGATCGACGGGCAATCAGCGCACGGATAGCCCCCAGCCATCTGATTTCATCTTCCTCGCTGGGAGCGCAGAGGAGGAGGGTGCGTTTCGTAGTTACGATCTTGAAAGAGTGCGAGCCCGCTTCTTCGCCTTCAGAGACGAATCCAGATGTAGGCGGGGACGAGGCTGTTGCGGAATGGACATAGGCATGTCGCGAGGGTATGTCAAACTCTAAAGCATCCAGGATTTCGCTGAACGGGAAGGACTTGTGATGTTTCGTGTCCTGAAAAGAAAAGGTCAGAGCGGGCAGTGAAAGGAAGCAACGCTGAAACGTTTTACCATATGACTTCCGGAATATACGAGCTTCTCGCTGGTGAGAACGAACCAACGCTTCCTCCAATTACGTCGCTTCGATCCGCACTTCATCAAATATCCAGAAACGATAATCTTTGAGGCATTTGCCGTAGGAACAGCAGATGATGGTTTTGTTGGGGAAGGCGCGAAATTAAGAGCTGTTGGAGAAGGAGCCGATCCTGAATAATAACCGCGTTGACCGGTGGATGGGCCACCATCTTCAGAATCAGAGGAGGTGATTGCATGGAGATTGCCAGGTGAAGAAGAGAGGGTTAGGGCAGGTGTCCTCAAAGAAGATGGCCGTCCTGTGGGAATGGGAATTGGAGTCGAAGCAGAGGTTTGGGTTGAAGTTGCCAGCAGGGTCTGACGTGTTTCTTCAATCACGGCGACCCAAGACTTCATATCATCAGGAGAAGAAGCCTGGAAGTAGAAGGTCCTGTTGGGGGATACCAGGCAGAAGCTGTTGTCATGTCCCTTCAAATTGACCGGCGTGCAGGAATGGATATCGGCTAGGTCAAGTATCTTGAGAGTCTGGTATTCTGCGTTGCTCTTGTAATACGCGAGGTGAGCTGGTCGCAGCACGAACCATCGTTTCTTCCAGGTCTGGTTTGCGCGTAAAAGGTCAAAAGGTTACCATCGCCAATTCGAGCTAATTGAGCGTACCCTGCGTCTCATGCCCTTCTTCGATAGGTAACCGGACTTGATGACACTGTCGCCATCTCCCTTCTGGCGTCGAGCATCTGGAGTCCTCCATCCGCCAGCAGCATCCTCCTCGTCGGTGTCCACCCCACAGTCTGGGCTCCTTTCTGCAATGGACGACAGGGGTGGCTGCGAGGAGGGATTGGCAAACGCGCTATGACCCGTCAAGGCTGTCGAGACGTCTGGTGTCAGGACAGAATCCGAATCTGATTCTGTACCAGAAACGTGTCCTAGTGCAATCTGAGAGCGCATATGGTCAGAATCTGAAGGTTATCTCAAAACTAATAGCAATGAAAAGTTGAGCCCCATGACAGGCCCAAGCCCAGAGATCAAAACCAAAAATCCCAAGCGCACCTTGGGTCTTGTCACGGAATGCACTGATAACTTTCTGTGAATCTCCTGAGGGGATGGTGGTACTGCGGTGGGGGACATCGTTGCGTGTATGACGTTGTGCAAACAGCCCGAACCGTTGGGCCACCGGATGTGGAGGGTGGTCGTCGAGAGTTGAGCCCCGCCAAGCCTAGAGATCGGGTGACGCTCGTGGCACGTGATCTCGCGGGAAAGGCTGCCCGACGGGCGCCTCTTTTGCGATGACGAACGCGAGCCGCAGGCTGCAGGCTGCAGCAGGGGATCGCTCAAGCACTCAAGTCTGAGCTTCGAGCATCAGCAGCGGAATCACGGCTGCGGAATGGGGTGGCCAAGTTCTCAGCAAGCTAATCTGGTCGGTCCCAGTAGTTGCAAGGCCCGGCACTTTGGCTGAAGCCGCAAACATGCAGCGAGTCAGTATTGCACCTTGCCAATCACAGCAACCAGCATTTCAATCACACACAAGATCCCTTGCCTTGCGTTCGTCATTGCCGTGGACAGACCAATACTTCCTCATATGTATTCCTTCTCTCGCACTCTCTGGCCCTTGTCGATACACCGGCTCGACATCCCATAACTTTCCCTCATTCCCCAATTCCGGGTTCCCCGCTTCTGTGTCCCTGAGCATTGAGGAATGCAAAGGCTCTTCCAGATCCGGGAGACCGGCCTGATCAAAAAGTCGCACGCGCGATCCTGGAAGAGATAACACCCCCTGCCAGCACTACTTCGTCCTCATTCCACAGAACCCTCATCGTCACAATGTCTGAAGCACAATTCAAGCGGGCTGCAGAGATCATCAGGTCACTTCCCAAGGACGGCCCTGTCCAGCCTTCCACCAACGATCAGCTTTATGTGCGTTCCTTTCTTGAGCATCTGAGACTAGAGGAGGGCTGACGTTTGCATCCGATGCAGTTCTACAAGTATTTCAAGCAAGGTACGCAAAACACATAAACCTAATCAGACATATGGATGGCTGGAATGGATGTTCGGTGTAAAGGTAGCATTGGAGACAACGAGACGACCAAGCCAGGCATGTTCGACTTTGCCGGCAAGGCCAAGTGGTGAGTGTCAGCAGCTCATGGCATGTGGCCAGTTTTCTTACATCATTGTAAAGGGAGGCCTGGACATCCGTCAAGGGCGTTTCCAAGGAAGAGGCGTGGAAGCTCTATGTCGAGAAATTCATCGAGGTGCGGCCCCCTGTGTCCTTCTCAGACCCTGTACCCATACATTCGACATTTAGATCCTCACTGCCGCCGGGGATGAGGAATCCAAGAAGTACATTGCAGAGATTGAGGCTGCCGCTTAGATGCGAGGAAGTCCTTGGGAAGTCATACCACGGCAGAACCGCACGCGTTGTACCATATCATATCGGAATTGCTGAATTACATTCTTCGAAGTAGAACTTAAAGAACGTGGACTGGATAAGAAGAGGAAGAAGCAGCAAGTGGTAGTAGGAGCCCGGCAATCCCCTGAACCTACGCATCGTGGCTCGAGTCTACAGCCCGGCGCTTATCCGCATGACCTTCAGCGACCCAAAAGAAGCGCCCACGCAGCAGATCTGGACCGCCCCATCCGACTCCCACGGGCGCTTGGATCGCGTTTTCGGTACTTGTGCTGCCTTTATCCATCCTCACCCTCTTCTTCGTGCTTACCGTAATTCGGTGCTATGAAAGCCTGTTTGACAGCAAGCATGGATGCGCACTCTTCACATTCGGTTGGCAGGCAGCCCATGAAACGTCGAATCCTTTACCTCCATCAGTTAAGCGCTCGATTTCGTCGGGCTGGACATACACAGGGGGCACACCTACGCTGGCCATACTTAAGGATATGAGATTCAGAATGGCATTGCTACCCATTGGGTATGTAAGTGATCATTAACATTCATTCCGTCTGACACTCGGGAGTGGTAGAGCCGGGTCCTCAGCTCTTCCAGCTCTTCGCGTCTCTCCACACCTTGGCGAGTTCTGAAATCTATCCTTCTTTGTGTCGGATACCGAATTCCGTACCCTACGCCTGTCAAACATGATGTCCAACTATTGAGTTCTCTGACGGAGCGTCGAAGAAGGGGGTTTAGATCTGCAAGGTGACGGGGATGGGAGATACGGTCGCAGTAAAGCTTTCAAACCTGGCGTTCTATCCGTACATTCAGCAAAGAAGACACATTCAGCAGGTGGGGAGTTATGGGATTGGTATCGTTACCAGCCCAGGGGGATAGGCTTCGCAATCGCATTTCATTTACCGGCTCGCGTTCGGTAAACGACGAGCATCATGCACTCGCGCACGTCAGCGGGACATCTGTAGTCTCTGGATCCGTTGCCGACCATACCACTTCTGGGTCGATCATAGGGCATCTGCGCATCTACGGTTCTAGCTACGTGTTGCTTGCAGAAGATCTGGAGAAAGGGACGGTGTTGCGCGGAGTGGTGTTCTTCACGACCTGGCTAAGCACACCAATACAAGCTGCTCGTCGCGTCGTTATTGGACGCAGCGAGCTTGATATGTGGAATGCTTAGTTCCCGAAGCTCCAGCGGATCTTGCAGTTTCATCGAGGTCATAGGCTGCGGGTCGCATGAAACTCCGTAGCCAATTTGGACCGAAAGTCAAGTATGGGGTAGGAAAGAAGACCTGCAGGCCTCCAAAAGGACTCGCCATCCAATTCAAACGACACCACGTTCCGTGTACAGTCGATGAAGAAGTTCTCATAGACCCCGGTGGGCGAAGCTCAGAAGCCCGGTGCAAGAACGACGATGATGTCGTGTGGTCCTCGATGAATCCTTATTAACGGACGGCAATTGCCAGCCAAACAGTACACCCAGCGCTTCTTGCACGGCGCCTAATCGGGGTAACTGAAGTTGAACTTCTCCGAAGGTCAAGGGCGCTTACACCACTGGCCCCTATCTTTTAGACGCCAAACAACCCCCTGGTCATGGCCCATGGGCGTCTGTGACATGAGCCTGGGAGGGACCCCGGAGACCTCGAATATTCTTTTCTACGGCATCTGCTGCTTTCATCATTTATTTAGTTGGTTGATTGTGGTGTGAAACTGTGAATTCAGACAGGCGGTGATCAGGAATACAACAGAAGTCAAGTCGCACGTCGTGGGCGGTGCCCACTTGCTGCCTTTTCGTAATCTTTGCACTGGCTAGCTGTTGTATTGACTTCTCAATTGCTGGAAGATCATGATTGACCTCACACCAGTTTCAAAGTGGGATGGATGGATGGATTGGAAGCTTCCAGTCAGTAGGACTACTGTTTGCCAGTGCCCCAGGAATGAGGTGGGTCCAACCCGAACGAGTCCGCTTTACCGGGAAATTAGGTCGAACATGATTGACTCTGCGCCATCGTGGTACTACAATCGCGGCGTTTCAAAACACATTGGCAGGTTTCTTGCAGAACCCCTCGGGCCCATTGCGAATTCTGGGACAAGTGCCGCCCCTCAGGGATAAGCTCATGAGTTGACTCTCCACCGTCGGGAGAAGGGCCGGTTCGTTCATTCGAGTCTTACACCTTTGCTATACCTGACCTTGCGGCCTCCAGCTGTTCCAACGTCTGCTGAGTGGAAGAACGAGGTATCTGCACTGGCGGATGCCCATCCAAGCACAGCCATCCTCAAGTGCCTTTCAGCCCGAACGCGAGCTTCGTTCCATTTTTCAAAGAGCTCGGGCAAGTCATATATCCAAATTAGGGCTGCAAAGGCCATGGTGCATATACAAAACAAACCATCTGGATGATTCTTGACAGTTCTCCGTGGCCTTCCTTACCGCGACGCGAATGTGGTGACCATCGCTTCTCCGAATTGGAGATTCTCCGACGAGATACTGCGCCTCGAGGCGTCGTGTCCAACAACACCTTTAGGGAAAGCTTATTCAATTGAATGCGTCCGACACGAGGCCTTCCTAAAGTTTAAAGCCCAGATGAGATGGACGGTCTTGGTATTGATTTTCAGTCGAAACCGTTTCCTAGTCAAGCAAGCTTTCGGATTGCAGATGGCACTTGTGAGTGTGATCATGAAGGTACTCCGCAGCAAGAGAGACCGGGAGCTTCGAAAGAAGATTATCACCGAATGTCATCTCAGTTGCCTAATCGGTGTACTCGTCACTGCGCTGACTCGGGAACGTAGCACAAAAGCGTCGTCCCTCAAAGGCCAGATTGCCTGCGACGTTCGGTAGTTAGACATGTATGAAGCCCCAGAATCAAATCATTACCCAACCTGTGCCCCACTTTTCTTTCCCAGCTCGAGATCACAATGTTTCGCCATCTCCTGATCGTAAGTGGCTGCGTCTCATCGTATTGTTTTTGGAGGCTGTCCGGAATCGTTGAACGAATTGAAGGACTTGGTGGGACATGGACCATGCCTAGACCGCTAATCTCGCCTCAGTTCCGGGCTGATTGTGATGCTGCAGCCTATCTGTTACAGGACGTCACGATTCAATCCGAGATACGTTGTCTCACCGTAAGCGCTCGTCAAGACGCGTAGGCCGGTAAGATGAAGAGGGGATATGATGCGCCAGGCACGCGTGCTGCCTATCACCATTCTAGATAATGAAACACCTATCAGGGATGTCATGGCGTTTTACATCCCAAAAGAGCATCGTAAACATCGTACTGAGGTGAGCGATATTCGTTGGTGCAGGGATCTGGAACGTTGAGCCACAACGGTGGTTGGGAGTGTAAGATGCAGATGCAGAGAGATGCACGTGGCCGTGATGTCTGGGCAAGCGGCCTCTGTAAGTCCTTTTCCATACAAAGAGGTAGGCGCACTCACCGAGCAAGAGTTGGGATGACGGTTTGCACCGGCACGGGATGCGTTTACCACATGCGATGGAGCTTCGAATTCCAAGTAGCCAGATGCTGGATACTTAATTTAAAGGCATATGGGCGCTTATCAAGCCCCCCCGCGATCGTATGGGTTTCTCACCACCTCCGATGGGCTCCGAGAGAAGTGTTCATGGCGGTCTGCGAAAAGGTGGCTACGAAGCAATATCCCGCGTCAAGAGCGGCACGGGTCAAAGCCCAGCATATTAATGTTTCCGCAGGGCCTCAGGAAACGAGCAGGCCCAAGCACAAGTCCATGGATGTCCGGAGAAGATGTAATTGAGCTAGAGAGCCCGGGTTGAGTATCGTAGCCCGTTCGTGGGCATGAATCATCCTGCCTTTGGCCTGTCGGAATGCATCCCGCTCTCTGGCATACGAGGGTTCGCAAGGGGCTGACCGTTGGTAGATCGCGAGAGAGTGCTGCTGGCAGACACTGTATAAGCCCATGACTGAACCGTGCCATGTCGAGGTCGCAACGACACATGACACAAGGTCTAGATTTCCCCCTTTCCCGCGTCAAGAGGTCGTACGGCGGACTCGCGCTTGATAGAGGATGTTGGGGTCTCCGTAAACGAGCGAGCAGCACGTTTTGGTCAAGCGAGCCTAAGATAACCTGGTGCCAGATGCATTGATGGTCAGTCAGTCACACCCCCAGGGGCCAGACTGTGCCCTCTATGTAGACTCGTTTCGAGGAGCTGCAGACGAACGTGAAAGCTTAGGGGAGGTCGCGTCGAAGCGGCTGAGACGCCTGCGTAGAAGTCGCCTATACTGTGAGACACCTACAAGGCAGAGATGGACTTCGGGGCGTGGCACCCTCCACCCGAGAGCCGCAGAGAGAAAGGGCGTCACTCAAGGGTACAGTGCATGAGAAATCAAGGGTGAGCCTCGCCTATACCAAGGTGCTGGGGCAGAAGTTTTGCCCAAGGTTGATCGCGTCTTCGCGAAACTTGTAGCGCTCTTGCAAATGAAACGAAGGTGGATCCCACCCAATGGTATTTGTAGTGAGTTATATTCTCTGTAGCGAGCAAGACACGCAAAAGTCTGGTAAACAAGTGAGTTGAGAACCATAGGCCAAATATTGCTCCAGCGCACCTAAATAGTATCCTGGGGTTGATGTAAAGTTATGCCTCTGCCAGCTGCTGTGCTGACCGCTGCTCAGCCTTCGCAAGTTCCTTCCGTCGCCGTTCCTCGATGTCCCGCTTAGACTCGGCAATGATTTCAGCAGCGCGCAAGTCCCATTGGTGTGCGTAGTATCCGACAACGCCAAAGACGCCCATAGCAATGGCATGTCCTCCAGGGTCTGTAAATGTCGACCTCTATTCAGCACTGGGTTCCTAGCTTTTCGCGAACACGGAGCCCTCGAGCCGGCACGTACTGCTCATGAGGTTTCGTTTCTGGATGGCAAGTTGGCCGAAACGAGCAGCCAGACCGACGCCAGCAAATCCGAGAATGTTGGCAAGTACCGACATGGTGACTGGCTTTTGATAAGGGAGTGTAGGAGGTGACGACGAGCACAGGTGCTTGAAGAACGTCCGCCACGATGACCCCGAGAGCCTTCATTCCGTGTTTGGATCCCAAGCGGGGTGCAAACACTGAAGTGAGCACAGCCACTCTAGACGCGATCATTAGCATGCCGCTCGCGACGTGCGCTGTATTCCCTGACCTTCCATTGTAATCGATAGCCAGTGACCCTTGTACACATCATGTCTACTGAAGTCTCAACCTCCGCTGAACCCTCCACCTCTACTGTAGAGCCTACATCTGCTCCTCATGCCACCAACGTTCAGCAGAAGCTGGACACTGCGAAGCAGTACAAGGAAACTGGAGATCAAGCTTTCAAAGCTGGTAAAGTAAAAGAGGGTATGTGCTGCCTACTCAGCATTCTGGATAAATATATCTAACAGCCCATCGTCAAGCCTTGGGGTCCTATCACTCGGTAAAACAACACGCTATGTTCCCTGACTCTAATGGCTCATCTTTGACTTTAGGCGCTCATGTATCTACATGGATTGGACAAGTACGCGATTTCTCAGTACAAATTGAATTATATACTCACCTACTCTCATAGAAACGCCCTACAGAGCGTCGGAATGGCCCCCGCCGCTCCAACCTCGTCTGACGACAAAGACACGAAACCCAAAACGGAGGTAATTGAATGCTGTAAAGTATTGAGCGATGGAGGACTGATCGGTGGCTCAGATTGACGAACTTCTGGAGAAGATCTACGCGAACCAGTGTGCATGCCATCTCAAGAATAGCAACTGGGCCAGAGTCATCGAAACCGCGGATAAAGTGCGTAAGCTCGTTGGCTTAGGGTTTGAAGCATTGCTGACCCCTTCATCTAGGCAATTGCAAAGAACGAAGCCAATTACAAGGCTCTTTTCCGCAAAGCAAAGGCTCTAGGCGAGCAAGGATTCTATGAGAAGGCTGTCAAGATTCTCACAGACGTAAAGTCCAAGAGCCCTGCAGGTTGGTTGGCTTTTATTCATTTCGAAAGGTGTTGTTAATCAATGCCATACAGATGCTGCTGCTTGCGACCAAGAACTTGCGCGTCTTCGCGCGATCGACGACGAGCGAGAGAAAGCTCATAAGAAAAAGCTCAAGGGTGCGTTGGTAGAAAGTTGCCTGCTATATGATCTAATGGCTTTCTTAGGTTTCTTGAACAAGGAGAAGGCCAAGGCTGCCGGTTTGTCAGAAGACCCATGAGTGCCAATGGGGTCTGAGCTCTTATGTGCTTTCTTGCTATCTTTTTGTTCCTCGTACCATTATACCAATTCAAATTGATCATACCAGCTTGACGACATCCTGATTGACAAAGTTCTCTACGTCAAAGCCCCCAGAGGGAGCAGTAAGTGCTCCTGCACTACTGAGGACTCTGTCGAGATGTTAGCTCAAGGGCTTCAAACTCGAAATGTGAAGACATACGTGAGTGTGTCGACAATCACCGCGTTTGGGATCTCTTGACAATTCTGAGGATATCGCACAGTCTGAAGCCAGGCTTTGATATCCTCTTCAGGATAGCCAAACTTCTCCTTGATGTATTCCACGTTGGCGTTCTCTCGGCTTTCGTCCGAGTCAAATCGCCGAACGTATTCCGTGAGCCTGTGAAGGAATGTCGAGACATCTGCAGGCTGAGCACGATCGGGATTGGCAGCAATGAGCCATGAGGGCCATGGGGTTGGAACAGATCCAATCTGTAAATTAGGGAGTGAGGACCACTAGGTTGAACAGATGGAAAGAGGAAACGATTTACAAAACGAGCTTTTCCTGCATCTACGAAGGGTTTTGTGGTAAACCATTCCCACATGAAAGCACTAGTTGACCCATCGTTGACAGAGTCGATCAAGCCATGGATGTCATTGTTGACTGAATATGCTAGTGAGATGATGCTTATAAGAGTCGGCGGCAGATTTACCTTGGA
Organism: Coprinopsis sp. MPI-PUGE-AT-0042; assembly: GCA_020736565.1. Classification (NCBI taxonomy): domain Eukaryota; kingdom Fungi; phylum Basidiomycota; class Agaricomycetes; order Agaricales; family Psathyrellaceae; genus Coprinopsis; species Coprinopsis sp. MPI-PUGE-AT-0042. The sequence continues at coordinate 198,889 of JAHBOF010000129.1, read as the reverse complement.
ATCTAAGGTCGTCCGTGGGCCAGCTCTGTTGCATGGCCATGACATAGGCCATGATTTGGCTACCACTGTGATCATTTCCTCAGCCACCAGACCATCGATGCGTCCATGGAATGTCGTGTTTAAGTACCTTCCATAGCGAGATATACCCAGAGTCGTGTCCTTGAGATCAGTAATACTCTTATATTCCGTGTCGGTCCCTGTAATAACCGCCCTTCGAAGCAACAGTCTATGAACGGCACTTTCCTGGAATCCTAGGAAAACTCACCAGTTCAAAGGAGTTGCGACAAAGCTCCCCAGCAGCTTATATGCCTTCGAGCCCTTGGCAATTCCTGCAATCAACGCGTCCGTAAGGGCGCTACGCTATCATCTGAGCATGAGCTCTCTGTTGCAGGGTAGTCCCAGCGTACATTGCAACGTCGATTTCATCGTTTGTCAACCTTGAAATCAGTTGACCGGTGCCGCCTCGTCTGCTCATCAGTAGCTATACAGGGCCTTTCCGAGGACACACATACTAGGGCACTCGACGAGAGTGAACGTCTTTCCACCATCTTCTTCCGACAGCTGGAGAAGAGGGCTGGAGAAGTGTTCCCGGACTGCCAATTAGATTCTCGTCAGAGCAAAAGCTAGCATTGTGAAAATTCATATACCGTATCCCACTCGAAGCACCATCGCAATTTGTGACAGAGAGACAGACTAGAAAGCGAATCATGGACAACTTTATCGAAGAGCTTACGTCAGACCTTCCTATGACGCTATTTGATAGGGGCCAATTAGACGCCCATGGATTTGAGCTTTGAACTGGCGCTAGCCTGAACTATCTGAGCGATTGAAAGGCCGTTGATCACCCTCGGCAGTGTTGAGGCTCCACAGAAACAAATTAGCGCGTAAACTCGGGTGGTCGGTACCACGTGGCTGGTAGCGTCTTGGTCCAAACACGCGACTGCCAGCGGAGTTGAAATTCAACTGTCCTTCATGCCTCCATCGCCAACGAGCGCTTAATGCAAGCAACCCGTCACGAACTCAGTAATGTCACACGAGAACAGAAGAGTTCCTATCACGACCCTGCTTCTCCAGAAGTACTACCAGTCCGTTGTGGATCTGCAAACGTATGTGCTGTCCATCGTAGACGTGCCAGCGATCTGCAACGAGGGCGACAATGAGAGCTATATGGCGTTTGTGAAGAACACGGTCGTTGCGACCAATTTAGCCATAGGAAAGGAACCTCGCTTCATTGTTCAAGACGTCAATTATGATATGGGTGAAGTCGTTCAGCAAGCACAGAAGACTATCTCCAAGCGGACTGGAGACGCGTCGAAGAACGTCCTCGCCCTCGGATGTACTAGTGTAAGAGCTCGACTCTAGCTATCGTAAATTGATCTTAACCGCTTCGAAGAGGTATCAAGCAAAAGGCTACGTGATCAAGAACACTATTGCCCTGGCTTTCCAATCTGAAGAGTGGAGTCTACTTCTGACGAGGTAAGCAGGCACTCGTGTCGGTTAACGGAGCTCACGCATGTCATCTCAGGATCGGGGTGGATGCAATGTACGAAATGTTAACAGTGATGGCCATATTCATTCCTCTTCCAAACGGCTGTCTCTGTCAGGTCGCGGGAGAAGCGCTCGTGCTAAGCGCACCTCCGAGTGCTCCGCAGCAGAGCTCCCCTGCTTTGACAAGCAGTGGAACCGCAGCCAAGCGCAAGGCTTCAGAGCTCGAAGCAGAGCCTATCACGACCCCGCCATATAAACGGCGAAAGTTAGCGCGCGTTGGGCCCTGTTTGTCGCCACAAGGCACGTACTACCAGTGAGCTCTGTTATTACCTATTGTCTCACAAATGGCTCATTCCTTGGACCCCCAGGACTTCTCCAGCAGGTTTACTGCTTTCTCGCGTGCGACTAATGTATGCACGGCCTAATTTGATACCTCATACCAACTCGTTAGTCGTTGGTCTCCCAGTATCCCGTGAGCTGTCTGGTTTGGGCGTCGTGCCAGAATGCATCTGAACATTTTCCAGATGTATTGAACCGCTTTCACCCTGCGTACTCCAAGACCAGGTCAGAACGACCAGAGCACATCCCATCGAAACAGGCTGCCGATGCACGCCATCTCTCCAAGTACATCTTCCCGGGTCAATACGGGCTTCAAACGCCTTTTCAAAGCCTTCCTGCAAAGAAGGAGGCATTTTCGTATCCGGACTATCTTGACAGAGAGAAGGAGATATCAGTAAGCAGTGATGTATCTGTCTAGTCCCCCCTTTGACTTTCCCGCTTAACAGGGTTTGGGCTCTTGCAAGACACCCAAACGGCTCAGAGAGATATTGGCACTACTCGACCAAATGATATGGCACCACAAGAAGTGCTCTTATAAGGCTCTCAGAGATGTCACTTGCTCTTCAAAGGTGAGTTGTGCGCTGTTTCAGCTCCCTTAACAGTAACTCAGCTCAAACAGATACCCACCGAAGGTGGCAAGCGTTTAGACAACAGTGTTATCTTGGTGTGTATCAGCCACCATTCGCTCGCAGTTGGTACTTATCTGGATGCAGGAACTTGTTTCGGAAACGTCAATCCAGCTTCCTACGCAACCTTCACTTCGCTTGAACGAGATCTCCTTTGACTCGGCTGGAAACCCAATATCTCCAGGAGGAGGAACCCAGGCCAACGCCCACGCACAGAACAAACCTCGCTTCGTCGAGTTTGCCTGTAGTCATACGGAAGTCTTCAGGTTCGTCGCCCTGGTTACGAAGGCGGTCATTCCAATGGCCATGTGGGGCAACAAATCCAATTTTTATCATATCCTCAAAGGTGAGGGCCAGTTAGCACTACTCCCTTACAGCATAGCTGACTGAGTATCTGCAGCGGTAAAGCGCTACATTACATGCCGAAGATACGAGTCTGTCACTTTGCACTACATTCTTCAAGGCTTTAGTACGGCTGCTTGCGATTGGTTAGCCCCTCCTAGTGAAAGTGCGCAGGCTCAGAAACGAGTCTCTGTATCTGATTCCCTAAAGAGGCGAGAGCTCTTGGAAGAATTCATATTTTGGTACTTCGATGGGTTCGTTACACCACTATTGAAGGCAAGTGCACGCTCAAAGCCTGACCTCTATTATGCTCATCAATCGCCCGCAGACAACTTTTTACATCACAGAATCATCGGCTCTCAGAAACCAGGTGCTCTACTTCCGACAAGACGACTGGAGAACCCTGTGTGCCCCCCTTATAGAGCGCCTAGCGGATGGCATGTTCGAGCGAATCCCAGATGTAAGTTTCTCTCTTCAGCACCTGTTGTTTCGAACTCTAACGTACCGCAGAAAGACGTACAGGAGATACTACTCCAGCGATCTTTGGGCTTTTCCTTTGTCCGCCTTCTGCCAAAGGAAACGGGAGTACGGCCCATCGTTAACTTACGCAAGAAGAAGTCAATGGTAAGAAGCCAAGCAGCCGATCGTACAAGAGCTGATTCGATCTTTCTGCTGTATTCAGGGTGGGATGAAGGACAGGTCCATCAACCAAGTCCTCGCAGTTGCTTTCCAGGTGCTGTCATATGAAAAGGTACGAAGAACCCATCAGATTGCGGCATTGTCAACTCAACGATTTCAGACGAATAGCATCGATAAGCTCGGAGCCTCCGTCTTTGGCGCCGATCAAGTCTACACAAGATTAAGGGAATTTAAGTCTCGAATTGGGAAAAAGCATGGTGCTCTGTGCGTGGCTTCTGGTCATTCATCACACCAGCCATTCACCACTGTATGCAGTCCCCAACTTTACTTTGTCAAGGTCGATGTCCAAGCATGTTTCGACAGCATAGACCAACCCAGATTGCTAGAGATTCTCAAGCAGTTAATCTCAAGGGTATGGCAGTCGCCCTGCCCGGGAATCTAAGCTGATGTGCGATTCATTCCAGGATGTGTACATTGCAGAGAAATACGGTCAGGTGCACTTCTCTCAAAACAGGATCAAGAGGACGTTCCCCAAAAATGCAGTCCCTAAAGGTACGTTTTTCCGTTGATGTAACTTTTGCCGTGCGTGACTTGTAGTACAGGCCACGAGGCTGACTTCGTCGAGAGGGCGAGAGAACTCGCAGGTGTCTTGCGAAATGTCATCTTCGTCGACCAGCCGGGATACCCGGTAGCGACGAAGGAGGCCGTATTAAAATTACTGGAGGAGCACATCACAGAGAACATGGTCAAAGTCAGATTCCCCTGTGATATAGGGCCACAGCGACGGTGCTCATAGAGTTGAATAGATTGGGAAGAACTATTACAGGCAGAAGGTCGGCATTCCCCAAGGTTCTGTTCTGTCTGCAATCTTGTGCTCTTTCTTCTACGGAGACTTGGAAAGAAGGAGGATGAGGTTCACCAACGACAAGGGAAGCGTAGGTGCCATTTCCCTCACATAATAATCGTCCCGAAATTTGTTCTAACTGGGTGCGACAGGTTTTAATGAGGCTCATCGACGACTACCTTTTTATTACTACAAGCCTCGAGAAAGCCAAGGGATTCCTCGACATGATGAACCAAGGGCACCCAGAATACGGGTGCTTCATTGCCAAGGAGAAGACACTGACCAACTTTGACTATGGCCCCGAACTAAGCAATAGCGTGGACCCAAGATCCAAAGGTCAGGAATGCGGTCTTCAGGCAAGCTCAGTCATTTTGCTGACAGAAAGCCCCAGTATTCCCGTGGTGCGGTTGGCTTTTAAACATGAAAGACCTCTCTGTGGCCGTTGACTATACGCGATACGGATCTTGGGGTATGGACATGTGGGCTGATCTTCGTCCAGAAAGTTTAAATAATTTCTGCAGGGATCAAGAATACCCTTACTGTTGACCGAGGAAGGGCACCGGGTGCCGCATTCAAACACAAGATGTTGCAGTGAGTGTTGACGCCCACATCTTCCTTGCAGAGTCAAGACCTTCCTTTAGGTTTGCCCATGCCCGAAACCACGCTCTTTATTCGGATGCGTGGCTCAACTCTGAGGACACTGTTTATCTTAACATCTATCAGAACTTTGTTCTCTCTGCCTACAAGATGCAAGAGTACATCCGCGACGGCGGCCTGAAGCTGTCAAGAAACTCTAGCTTCATCTACAGTGAGTTTTTTCTGTGGGGAAAATTGGATTGTCTGATGGACTTGTCCAAGAAACTATCCAGCAGAGTATCGAGGCTTCCTATGCCTCCCTTCTGGCTCAAGGAATGCGAAAGTTTAGCGCCTCTGATGCACCCAGAAAACTGCTGCACGTAAAGAAACTTGCTGTATTCTGGTATGTCAGCGAGGATACTACTGGAGTACACGGCAGCTGAGAGCCACTTTATAGGCTCGGGACTCATGCTTTTCATCACATTCTTGCCAAAAAGCCATATGGTTATGAAATTGTACTGAGAAATCTGGAGAAGCAGCAGGGTAAACTGTGTAACAGATTCTACAAACGACGATTCAAGCGTCTGGTGAAAGAAGGACATACGGCCTTCGCTTTCTTACTGTAGCAGTAGTAAAGTGACCCTCTTCTCGATATCTGAATGAAGGACGAGCGCCTTATCGGAGTGTGATAACCACAAGCGAAGATCCCAGTCAATTTGGGGTAAAGCGTGTACATTTTTGGTAATTTGCCATGACAAAGATGACGGATCCTCAGGGATCCGCTCCGCTCATTTGAAATATTCTGCGCGAGCTTCTCCCCATCGGCACCCACTTGCACAGTCATCTTATGTAGGACGGTCACGTTCCGATGAGAGGATTGAATGTTTCATGGTCCCCACGGTATCTGTGTAGTTCCTTAGGTTTCTATAAAACCACCACCACCACGAAACCCTCCCCTGCTCTTCCCACCATCGTTATTTCCCACCCCCGTCGCCTACAGAAATATTCTTCATCTTCGTTTACCACCGCTAGCTCTTGCCCCAGAATGTCTGACAAAATCTCCGCACCCGATACCACTGGTTTCTACTCCTTGAAAGCAGAGTTACCGAGCGGCAAGACCTTCGACTTCGACCAATTGAGGGGCAAAGTTGTCTTGATCGTGAACACGGCTTCGAAATGGTGCGAGCTTGCGATTGTCATATCCCTTTCCCAAGACTAAATGACTGTCTCCTACTAGTGGCTTCACCCCACAGTATAAAGGCACGTTTGTTCCCCGGTGTTCGTGACTGTGTCATTAACCTCAAGCAGGGCTACAAAGTTTGTATGAGAAGCACAAGGATCAGGGGCTTGTCATCCTTGGGTTCCCTTGCAATCAGGTACGCCTACAGATAAGGCTTCTGAATATCCTGGCCGCTTAGTGCTCCTGTATGTCTCTAGTTTGGAAGCCAAGAGCCAGAAGGCGACGAAGGCATTCAAGAATTTTGCACTCTCAACCATGGCGTCACCTTCCCCCTAATGAAGAAATCCGAGGTGAACGGAGACCACACCAACGAAGTCTACCAATGGCTGAAGAGCAAGAAGTCAGGCCTGTTGGGATTGACCAGGATCAAGGTGGGCTTCTGCCGTATGTGTCAGTCGACCCACAAAGTTGACACCAGTACTCCCAGTGGAACTTCGAAAAGTTCTTGGTTGATCAGGAAGGAAATGTCGTGAACCGATGGGCGTCAACCACCACCCCTGCTTCCATCGACTCCGAAATCGAGAAGCTCCTCGGCAACTCGAAGTAATATATGGTAGAGGTTACGGATTAATCGCATTATAATCATTGCATTTCACTACCTACTAATACAACTAACTACAATCGGACGCCAGGCTCGATTTGACTATCTACAACAAACATGATAACGTGAACATTAGTGAGGGCAACTTACTCTACTAAATAGGAGATCTTGGAAATAAGGTAAGGCGATACGGACGGAAAACACCACTGGAAGAGACGGAAGAATGGCGCAAGAATTAATACGTAAGTAAGTAAGGAATGATCATGGCGAAAACCGCCATTGTAGTGGAAGAAAGAAGAGGCACGCTCACGCATACGGTGACATTTGGTTTTGGGTCCAAACTTCGACCTGCCAATGCGAGCTACCGCGGTGGACCATCTCGGTTATGAAGGCATCCTCAACCGTGACTTTCGTGCCGACCGCGAAGGCATCACAAGATCTGCAGCCACGGGAAGGCTTCAGTCCCTGTTTCTATAATATCTGTTCAACAGACTGAAGTCTTTCGAGCTGCGAATATGTTTACCTTGACATCATGACCCCACTCTTTCAAAGATTGAGCGACAGCTTGTAACACTTCTTGCCTGGTGATTTGGCCGCTTTTAGTGTCTAACCTCTTGATAGTCGGTGGGTACCCTGGCCACTGCGTTCGCAATCAGTACCTGTTTTATTTCCAAGTTAGGGGTATGTTACGCACCATGATGTGCAAGTTGAGTTTCTTCTCAGAAACTCTCTTGAAGACTTGGTCTCCTCCGCCGTGGGTAATTGGCATCCGCTTGTCCAATGCCTTCTTGACCTGGACACCAAGTTCATGGTACCCATGAATTTGGAATTCAACTGGAGGATGCACACCATGGCCAGCTCTAGCGTCATGTATCCCTTGAGGAACGACGACATGGTTGTGGGGACCACGAGAATTAGGATAAGCTGCAGAGGCATGCTTAATATCGCTATTCAAAGATGCTCCAGACCGCAAGCTGCACGCTCGACAGAGATTTAGAGAGACGCCAGGTTCTCGACGACCGTTGGGCAACGAAGCTGTCGTCAGAGCCGGAGACGCGGCGCTGCTTAGACGAGGCGAATGCGAAGTGTGGCGCAAGTTTATCGCGGGCGGAAACTCGGACTTGATCACAGTATGTCCGCTGACTGAGCCAGAACGTGAGGAACGCCGCGTCGAATTCTCCACTCGCGGAGAAGTAGGAGAAATTGCCAATGCTCCCATGAGTGACGACACGCTTGGACGACGCTGTGAGCTTGAAACGACAGACTGAGACACATGTGTAGGGTCACTTCGAGACTTTCGGCGAGGTGCATGTCCTACGGGCGATGCGGGTACGGGTTCATAGTGACTCTGCGGATTTATAGCATTCACATCCTGGGTGTGGAAAAGCTGACGGGTGGGCGACAGGCAACGGTCATACGGCTGCGAAGAACGATGCTGGTGCTGTTTTTGTGCGAGACGTCAGCTTTTCATAGACTCTAAGGGCGGAGAAATAGGATCGAACCGGATGGGTGCGAACAGCCCCACTCTGAGGGGGCTGTATCGGTGCTGGGGCCTGCCAGTACTGTTCGGTTGGTTGGTTTACGTATAAATAAGCAGGTGAAGGACTGTCAGGCGCGTAGCCCATAGGAGTACCATCCCTGTGGTACAACGCTGGAAGGAGCGTGGTAGGAGCCGAGAGATAGGGCTGGGGCTTGACTGGAAACGCGATGGCAGACATAACTTAGGGAGAATAAAACTTAACGAGGTTGTGGACCACATTCCAGCTCATTTATAACCATTGCTTGCTGACTACCGGCCACAGGCGTGGTCGCAAAGTGGTTGATGCACTGCTCTCTCGACTGCAGAGACGGAGCTTGTAGCTTGGGCGAAAATTGTGCAATCAGCAACCGAGCACTTCACTTTGCGCGCTGTATACGCGTTGTGGACGCGTCTGTTGCCATTGTAGGATAGTGGCCACGGCTTAGTCAAGCCCACAACCCTTTGAGAGGTCAGGGCAAACAGCACTGCTGTCGGAAAAAGTGCGGAGCGCAGGCCCAATTGGGCGAAATGGCATTCAAGCACATGGGGGATTATGCAGGCCTGACGCACACTTGGACAGACAAAGTGGCACAGGGGATAGTGGGAGGTCGTCGTGAGGGTTTGGTTTCGCAAAGAGAGGAGAAGGATCAACTAGGAGAAATCCGAGTTTTGATGATGGTCGGATGTGGTAGGTCTTGTTCTGGTAGCCGAGCTCAAGTCACGTTCTGAAAGAAGTCCTGGGAATAAATTATCTGTCAAAGAGATAAAGGGGAATACACCGCAGAAGTGTTTTTAAGAATCATTGGATGAGGATCATCCATGCAAGGATGAAGTAAAACAACCTGGAGGGAGAGTGTAAGCTCTTGAAGTCATGGAAGATGACCGAGTGGGTGGCTCACAGCAGCGGGTAGACGGCCAACAAGATTCGTTGCTGATCAATTTGGGTACCGTCCAAGAAATTAACCGAAGCTACAAAGAAGATTGTCAGTGAGGAGATCCGGCTGGACAAAAGACGAATTCGTTTACCCCATATGCACCATGCCCACGCTAAGAGGGCCACAGGTGCTCGGACATAGATGACGTGCACGAAAGTCGAAACGAGGCCGGCAATGACCAGGGGAGCGATGCAATACCCTAGCACACAGAGACCTTGAAAGAAGGATCTGTATAGAGGCCATCAACGAGCTGGTCGGTTTGAACGGAGATAGCGGAAGTACTGACACTCGTCCACCGAGGAGCTATAGAACAAGTCGAGTCAATGCAATGTCGTTTAAGAGAGTTGGTAGAGGCTACCTTGGCTTGGATTGTGACAGCAAGCGCACCTAGAGAGCAAATGACCACCACCGAAGTGAAGACGCTCATGCTTTGGGTTGGAGGTGCCTACAGGAAGCATGTCAGAATGCGCTCCCTTGATCTTCAGGTCACGCTCACATTGACGCTCAGTAGGATCGCAAGCAGCAGGCAGAATACCAAGGGACCCCATAAATCCCAATCCCTGGTGCACAGTTAGTTGCATTTGAACTTGACCGGAATGTCGAGCACTAACCTGAGGACCTCACGACCTGAAGATCTCCGTGGGTATAGAACTTGAACAAGTTTGGTATATATTGAGAAAAGATCACGGGCCTTGGATTGACCTTCAGCGCTGTCACAACGGTTCTGATAGGTGAGAGAGAGGCATACAATAGTCTTGCTAACGGGCTCGTCCAATGTATCCACACCAGTGTACCTGATGAACGCTACCAGTTCAGTACTGTCTCTTGAACCTCGCAAATATCAAACATACCTTGTCTCAACCCTAACGCCTCCGATAGTTTGCCTGTCAGCTCTCTGGCTAGCTGCCCCTCCCGCCGTGCTTCCGATGTTGCCAGAGAGAGACTGCGCTTGCGATACTCCTGCGCTTTGGGGAGCTAGTTGTTCAGGCTGATACGGAGCGCGACCCTTGCCCTTTCCAACAGGTGTCCCTGGGCTTGCACCCATGCCAGGATGGGCAAATCCAGGGATGCTGTCTTCGTCAAGGTCGGAATCATCATCGTCTACCATGCAACATTGGTATCGCTAGGCGGATAGGACGACACATGCACTCACCTGCTTGAATGAACTGAGAGCTCGCAGTGAGCGGCGTCCTGGCGGGATCCATCGTTGGTTGTCGACAGCGATCAAGACGTCGAGCTCGTCGTTGAGCACGGCGGATAGTGACCACACTCGGTTGATGGAGGTCACGGAAGCGCGTTGATCGGAGTTGGAATCTGCAGGAGTCTGACGCGTCCTCATTATTCCTCGACCCCTTACGCTCAAACCACCGTGTACACGCATCAACCATGGTATGTTGACCGGATTGTAGAATTCTATATGATCCTGAATGGCTTCTAGGGAAACGCACCGTCTGGAATGCCCCCTGGCGGCGACCAGGGTCAGAACCCAAATGATAAAGACAAGCCCAAGGAGCCTCCCAAGAAGAAGTGGGAGCCTCCTCTCCCTACCCGTGTAGGCAGAAAGAAGCGAAAGGGCCCAGCAGCAGCAAGCAAGCTTCCCGCTGTCTTCCCAACAACACGATGCCGCTTGAAGCTGCTCAAGCAGGAACGAATCAAAGACTACTTGCTTTTGGAGGAAGAGTTTATCCAGAACCAGGAGCGTCTGAGGCCTGAGGCGACGAGAGAGGAGAAGAACGACGAGGAGAGATCGCGAGTGGACGACTTGCGTGGATCTCCAATGGCCGTTGGTACTATGGAGGAGATTATTGACGACGACCACGCGATTGTCAGCACTGCGTCTGGGCCTGAAAACTATGTCTCTATTATGTCGTTTGTCGACAAGGACATGCTCGAGCCTGGATGCCAGGTCTTGCTGCACCACAAGACGCAAGCGATCGTTGGTGTGCTTCAGGACGATACCGATCCACTCGTCAACGTCATGAAGCTCGACAAGGCACCAAATGAGAGCTACGCTGACATTGGTGGTTTGGAAACCCAAATCCAGGAAATCAAGGTGCGTTTGTCATTGCATCGTCTAATAGCAACTTACTGATAAAAATAAAGGAATCCGTCGAGCTTCCTCTGACACATCCAGAACTGTACGAAGAAATGGGTATCAAGCCACCAAAGGGTGTCATCCTTTATGGTGCTCCAGGCACCGGAAAGACTCTCCTTGCCAAAGCCGTTGCGAACCAAACATCCGCCACCTTCCTTCGTATTGTTGGCTCCGAGCTTATTCAGAAGTACCTCGGAGACGGTCCTAAACTTGTCCGAGAACTCTTCAGAGCCGCGGAAGAGCATGCACCAAGTATCGTCTTTATTGATGAGATTGATGCTGTTGGTACTAAACGGTGAGCCGGAACCTCCTTCTACTCCCGCAGAGAACTAATCTAGGCTTGGTAGGTACGACTCAACGTCGGGTGGTGAGCGTGAGATCCAACGTACCATGTTGGAACTTCTCAATCAGCTGGACGGATTCGACACTCGAGGTGATGTCAAAGTCATCATGGCCACCAACCGGATAGAGACTCTCGACCCTGCCCTCATTCGTCCTGGTCGTATTGACCGAAAGATCGAGTTCCCTCTTCCTGATATCAAGACCAAGCGGCACATCTTCAGACTGCATACATCTCGAATGAGCTTGTCAGAGGATGTCGACCTCGAGGAGTTTGTCACCACCAAAGACGATCTGTCCGGTGCAGACATCAAAGCCGTGTGTACTGAAGCCGGTCTCCTCGCCCTGCGCGAACGGCGTATGAGGGTGAACAAGGCCGACTTTACGACTGCCAGAGAGAAGGTTTGTGCTGGTTGTCATCAAAGCTTGGCTGAGATACTTATCATGTCACGCAGGTTCTGTACAGCAAGAAGGAGGGCACGCCCGAAGGCTTGTATCTGTAGATTGCACCCGTCATTTCCATTGTCTTTGCGTTACTCTAGCATTAATGAAATTCCTACGATAAGCACAACGTCCAAGCGAGACGTCAGAAACGATTAGGGTCAGGCGTTAGGCCTAAACGAATGCTACAGGGCGAAGGTATAAAAGGGCTCTAGGGTATCCCGCATATGGGATGAGTGCGAAAAGAGCGTGTGTGCTAAAATTGAATAGAGTTGTGTCGTATGGAAGGTAGTATGCGCATGATAAGGGTCCAAGGCAAAATAAGAACAACGGTCAATGTCGGAGGTTGGCGAAGATAAATAAAGACTGCGTCTAAAGGTATATTATGAAGAATTATGAGTGTCTTTGAGAGTGGATGGCATATGCAAGTGAGGTCCATAGTAGTAATGAGTTGTCCGAAGCGAATGTATGAGTTAAATTGTTAGCAGCCTGAGGCAAGTGTTAGTGAACTAGCGCAAGACACGGAAAGAAAGAACATACCTCAACCAGATCTTTCCACCACCGCTCTTCTCGCGTACTAGCTCCCACTCTCGTCGTCCAAGATCGACGCCTCTAAGCGCGTCAAGAAGCAACTCCTTTCCTTCTGTCGTGCCCTCCCCTTCCAGCACCCACTCTCCAAACCAACCTTCTCCCATCTCCCCATCCGTCTCACATTTGACTCTCACTACCCTTGCCGTCCAACTATACTTTTTCACCAACGCGTGGCCATTCGGTGAATGCGGACTCTTGACCCTTTTAGACGAGTGGATCAGGGTGAATTGGGGTAGGTCGTCGCAAACTGGAAGCCGATTGATAATGAACAGCGGGTTGGCGTTCGGAGGCATAATGTGGACATAGTAAAAGGGTGTCGGGAGGTTCAGGGGTTCAGTAAGCGGCAAGAGCTCCGGAGGCGTAAAGGGCACCAAAACGTGCCCGTTGAACAAAAGCCATTTTGCTGAATTGGAGCTGCCGCTGCCGTGAACCAGACCTGACGAGGAGCGGCGAGATCCTGTGCCAGGCCTCGTGGGTGGCGCTGGCGACACCACCTCGCTACCCACCTCATCTGGCGTCTCGTCGACGGGAGGCACGTACCCGAGATTACAGATGATATCCCCTGTTGAGAGGTGATCCCACAACCCCGACTCGACCAGCTGCTGCTCGCACAATGCCAGACTCTCGCCATCCATCTCCAATTTCGTACAAGGTACGAAAACGCGCAAGATTGGCGCCCTGGTCCGGGAAGTTGCGAGGGTGAGGTCATGTGGTGCTCCCGCAGACTTGGCGCCAATCCCCCCGTCCGTACTTGTCGCAGTAGTGGGCCTGGTCGCATGCAATGACATTGAATTGCGCGATCTGGAGATGGATAAGGAAGAAGAATCACTCGAATCGTTGCTTGATCCCAAGCGTCGGCGTCTCGGCGAAACTTGGAATCGCTTCAGGGTGCCCGTCGGTGTGGTGGTTGACGACGCGGTCATGTCGTCATAGCCCACGAAATCGAGGGTAAACGCGGGTCCGTACATTGCGCTCTTGCGCCAAGTGCTCGAGTACATCTTGAGTGCGCGGGATTCGAGAGGGGGAGGAGGTGTGACTGGTCTTCTCTTCCCAAAGATGGACAATTTGCGGGTTTTGCGAGTCGGTATGGTCGAGATCGTATCCGCCGAAGTGTGCGGAGGCGATCTTAATTTATCCGACCATGCTGCTGATGAGGACCTTGTGGACAGGTGAGACGACGTGAAAGAAGACCCAGCGGGCGGTGCTGATTTGTGCCTGGCGTGCTTGGACAGCTTTGAGTTTGGAGGCACGCTGCTCGAGCGTGTCTTGGGCGGCTCGGAATACGATAACGGTGCCGGGAACGTCAGCTCCCTCAGGGTTTGAATGGGGGAGAAGCGGGGGCGATAGCTGACTTCCTCTGATTCCTGAGGTATTGATGCTGATGAACTGTGCACCAGCGATTGAAGGAGAAGCACGAAGCGGGAATGGGCTTGGGCGAGCTGGGCGAGTTTTTCGCGGGTCTGATCGTCTTCGAGTGTCGGGTACCACGCTTGTATGATCTTGAGTGCGTGTATCGGATACCGATGAAGAGGGACACGCTGCGAGATCACTTTTTCGGAGATGAAAGAAAGTGGGTGGAAGGGATAGTCAGGGATGGTTCATGGACGATTCCACCGGGACAGCTTACATAGACGGTTCAGGTCAAACACAGTTATGGGGATGTCCTGGTAGAACTGCATGTCCCTGACGCGCAGGCATTGGGCGTATCCTGGGACGAAGCGCGAGAGGACGACGTCGCGCAATGGAAGACTTTGGAAGGTGTCGGTTAACCTCCTGCATGATGTGAGGAGGCTATAGACATCGGCCCAGTCCAGTAAAGCAACGATGACATGGAGAATGCTAGAGGTGCTCAGGAGTGCAAAGAACGACGGGATGGTACGGTCTCTGGTGGCTGGCTGTGACTGAAACCTAGACGACAGCCGGGGTTGACGAGGTACCCGAGAAGCAGAGTCACTGAGATCAGAGGAACGCCGCTCGGACTGCGGTGTCAAGAGAGGATGGCGAATGCTGCTGGTGCCAACAAAGGGGATATGTGACTGTCGTAGAACGTCGCCCGCTGGGATGGAGGGGAGAGGGCGACTCCCGACTGGTTTGGTTGACACCGGCGGCTGCTGTGGAGAAGAGGGCCCAGCTTGAGCCAAGAACGAAGGGTAGAAAGGAAAGGGCATAGTTGGGGGTGATGAGGGGCGGTTCTGAACGAGCGCCATGGTTGAGCGATGGAGTTGTGAGGAGAGGCGCCTGGTTATCCGGCTGCTCGCTCCAAGCAAAGTATTTGAATGAAGGCAGCTCTTTTTTTGGATTGCTTACGACATTTGTCAGGGAATATGTGGATAAATCGAGGTTGAAGCGGACTGCACACCTTTTGGTACTTCCCGCTGTTGATGATAGGGACAAGGCAGACAACTGGCCCGTGCTGTCAGGGACAGAAGACTCGGGCCTTGTCAAGTCCTTTTACTGGGCATTACTATGTTTCGCGAACACACGGGTCATTCATCCCACAAAACATATCATTGCGTCAGTTCCGGGGGCATCAATGTCGTGGGAACGATCCTCCTGTCACACCGGCTTCGTCGGCAGGCTCGGGTCGTTCGCCAGTCTCCAAAGTTTCACCACCACACAGACCTTCACGGACAACTACCATGGGCCGCGATTTGGAACGCGAGGTTTTCGGTGGTTCAGAGTCTGAGCTATCTTCGGACGACGAGGAGAGTGAGTATTAATCACTTTGACTGCCAGCATCGACTCACCACACGCAGTCATCCAAAAACAGCAGAAACCCCCCAAGCCGAGGAGAGATGACTATGACCAAGAGTCCTCTGGTGGTGGCTCTGAGGACGACTATGTCCACGAGCGTCCAACAGGTGCTAAACCCAAGAAGAAGCTGGCCAGGAGAAAGGAGGCAGGCGAAGAAGGAGAGTCACGGCCGGCTCCAAGGAAGCGAAAGCGAAAGCAGCCAGCTGTGGTCGAAGAGATCGATTTGAGCACGCTGACTCCCGAAGAAGGTAAGTCTCGTGTTGAATGTCTACCGAAAAGGGTGTCTGACGCTAGGCCTCAGCCAGCAAACGCCGGCTGGACATGCAGATCGAGGCCATTCTCAAACCCAAAAAGGCTAACAGGCAGAGAAAGAAGCGTAACAACGACGAGGTCTTGGATAGCTTTGCCGACGACGAAGTGGCCAGACTGCGTGAATCCATGAACAACGCTGCTGAAGAGGACATCAAGGCTAACAGTGAGAAGCAACCTGCGACTGCCAAACTAAGGCTTCTTGCAGAGGCTATGGAAACTTTACGAAAGTGCGTGCGAACACGGGCATGGCATGCCTTTTGGGATTTGGATATTAACGCCTATCTCTAGACAATCACTTGCTCAGTCAATGATTGATAACAACCTCTTGGAGGCCGTTCGGAGGTGGTTGGAGCCACTTCCGGACAAGTCACTCCCTGCGCTTAACATTCAGCGAGAGCTGTTCAACACCATCCGAAAGATGGAGTTTATCGACTCGGCTGTCTTGAAGGAATCTGGCCTCGGACGCATTATCCTGTTCTACACCAAGTGCAAACGCGTGACGCCTGACATCCAGCGTATCGCGAATGAATTGGTGTCTACCTGGTCGCGACCCATCATCAAGCGCTCTGCGTCGTATCGTGACAGGGTTGTTCCAATCGCTGATACCGGCGATGGCGTGGCCCGCGCGGGTGAGCGTCTGAACACGATCCTAGCTCGTGCAAAGGAGACGGAAAAGGGCAGGGTGAGAAAGAATGCAGTCATGATCCCGCAGAGAGAATTGGGCAATTACACGGTCGCGCCCAAGTCGTCGGCCAGCATGGGAAGAACCAATGCCAGCGTGGACGAAGATACCTTGCGCAGAAGAAAGGCCGCAGAACGCATGAGGAGTCTAACGCGCAAGGTCACAGTCAAGTAATTCGTTTGTTCTTTTGTTGGGTTTTCTTCTGTTGTGAGTCCTATTACTTGTATTATCCTCTTGTAATTCATACACCTTTTCTTGATGGAATAATCACACTCAAGTGACCTGAGAATTGACTCTGCCTCGTGTTCCAGAAGTGTCAAGACAAAGAAGGTTCCAATTTGCGTCAAATGATGTCCCGTTTCTCCGGACGAGTTGTGGAAAAGGAATAGTTGAAGGTACTTTTAGCTGATACTTGTGAGCAGCTGAGTGCCTCCTGAGTATCTATTAAGAATGGAAGTTTAGCCTTTGAAGATGCTTTATCAGGATGGGCGCAACAATGGGCATTCAAGATAGACCGGAGTAGCGGGGGCATCGCGATGCATCGGCAGGTCTTGATGGCAGGGAACACGATGCTCAACACGTTGCAGCGACGGTATGTCAATGGAAGACCTTCCAAGGGTAAAGAACAGAGTCTCCAGGACAATTGATAGTGACTACCGTGCGCTGCCTCGTGTAGAAAATGAGCTTTTTTGCTGTGAATTTCCGGGAGAACGTTGGCCGGGTCGGAGTGACGTGATCCGGGAATCACAAACAGGGGCAAACAAGGGAGGCAGAAGCGTATGGCCGCCGCCTCTTGTCTTCTGGCTTCGAGTTTGCCTGTGCGCGTCGTTTGGCCGTCATCGTCGGTCGCATCGTCTACGCGCAGAAAGTTCCATTATTTTATCAGCACTATCCTTTTATTTTCTCTAAATTATCCAAATCCAATGCAGTCACGTCGCCCAGCGGTTTCCACCCTTCTCCTCCCTCACCCGCCTCTCCCACATCGTCGCTCCTCAATGCTCTCCATCGACTCGGCAGGCTCTCAGCCACGCACTCCACGAAATGGTCGCTCGCCAAACCCATCCCAGGTCTTTTTTACTCCGTCGCGCAAGAGCACAGACAGCTGGAACAGCTCAAACGCAGATGAGACCGAGTGGGAATGGAAACCAGACCAGCTTTTGCTTCTATCACGGGTGCGTAGCAAGAGCTTAAATCTGCCAGGCCCATCTGACATTTCCACCGTGCCATTTTACAGACTCTCGACGCGCTTCCTGCCCACCTCGTCACTCCTTTCAACGGCCCAATTCCTCCTCCCAACCTGCTAGACAAGATTGCACGCGGTGTATCCACAGCCAAGGGTCCTGAGGATTGGCCTCACTCTTTACGCGCGACGCGGGTCAAACTTATCGAGCTTGCTCGTAACAAGGGCAAGGCAGAAGATCAACGCCGCAAGGGTGCTATCACCGAAGAGCCAGAGATCGAAGATGGCTCAAGCTACTCGTATATGCATGACGGCGCGGAACACCCCTTGTCCATTGGAGCTAGAAGGACGCCCTGCAGGCAGTCCAGCATGGATTTTATCGACACGACCGGCAAGGATATCCAGAATAACCCCGACATTGCACGGTACGTCACTCTGCAGGGTTTCGTGTTCTCGTACTTAATCCCTATCTAGCTTGTCGAGGCGTCTCCAGCGCACCGAACGTGTAGCGCACCATCCAGCCTTCCATCCGTATTCGCGTGGCGCCCAACCTAACCGTCGATCCCCTTCCCCTCCGGCAGACGTCCCATCCCTGATGAGCCCATCAAGCAACAGCTCAGAGACGCTCGACACCTTCTCGTCGTTTTCGTCGGCACCGAGAGTCCTCCGCCACTCCATATCCAGCATGTCTTCCATCTCTATGTCTAGTAGGAGCAGCTCTGGCAACCCCTTGCCGGATCCACGAGTGCAGCGCATTCGCCGATCTGAATCCGTCTCGCTGGCTGCCCCGCCACGACTTGCTGCGGCTGCTGAGCCATCCGCTGCTCCAGCCGTTGGTGTCAAGCGCGCTCCGTCTTACGGCGCAATGGCTCAAGAAGCCAGGCGTGAGCTCAAGGAAACTTCTCCCAGTGGACGCCATGAGCGCAGGGATTCGGGTTCGTACCCGTCATCTGACGAAGAAGAAAAGGCTCGCAGTCGCAACGCAAAGAAGGCCAGAGTGAAATCAATTTCGAAGGGGGCCTCCACGCCCAGTCCGTCATCAAGCGCAAAGAAGCATACCTCCCCCGCCCCTCCTCCTGTTCCAGAGAAGGATACGAAGAAGCCCGTTATCCGTGCTCAGCCCAGCCAACTCGATATTGCTCAGATCCTGTCGTCCCCTCCCCCATCCTCCTTCAACAAGAGGAAGGTGGCCAAGGTTGAAGGCGCGCTCGGTTCCAAGAAGTCTACCAGCGCTCTCCCGAAGCGGCCCGCTCCCATGAATCTGCAGAGGAACCCCAGTATGTTTGGTCCCGAGTTGCCTCAACTCTCGCCAAAGTCGCCTTCAACTGCCACAAAGACCACAGTTCCAGGGACACCTCGTTCGCCCACAGCTACGAGACCTCGAGGCACCCACAATGCTGGCATCCTGGCATCATCACTGGCTCGGTCACCTTCTCCTTCCCCTCTTTCTCCGGCAAGTGCGTTGGCCTGCGCTTTATCGCCTACTGCCCTCATGGTTGCTCCTGATTCCCCCACGTCGCCCGCTTCGGTGGCGAGCCCACAGAGCCAGAAGGTCAAAACGTTGAGGAGGGTGAGGCGCCTTGTTCCCGCCAGGCGTATTTCCTTTGGAAGCATGCGCACGACGAGCGAAGATATGGATCTCGGGAATGAGGTCGAGGCAAGGAGCTGCTTGGGCAGTGCTTTCCAGCTGATTTAAATGCGAATTGAACACCACATTCCGACTGAAAACCGTCAACATCCACCGCCACCATCGAACACTATCTGAACCATCATCTTTCCCTTTGCCTGCACATCTTTATGATTTCCCCCACTTGCTGCATCTCCCGTTTATCTCCATCTCATTTGTACCACCACGACTGCTCAAAACTCGACTCGAAGAAACCTCCCTTCCTCCGCCATCGAACTCGTCCAAGCTACCCAATCGAGAGACCTCGTCTGCTATCTTTCCCCGATGCGACATCAATCCTTCCTCTCTCCCGAACTACATCCCTCTACGCTTGCGAAGCCTATACACACCCACCTCTAATCCCTCTCGGTGACCCACACTCTCCATACGCTTCCCTTGCCAGCTTTCTCTGCCTCTTCTCTCTGCTCGCTCTCGGACAATCTAAATCAACGAAACGACCACCTTCCTTTTCCTCTTTCTCGTGGATCCATCTGTGTAAAATTAACACTTCACGCTCCTTACGTTTTCCCTTTTTCTTGCGTTTCTTTCCCTTTTTGATCGTGTCTCTTTCCTCTGGCTCTCGGTTTACGACCCCCATTCACACTCATTTCGCTTTGAAAACTTAAAAATGTGTACAGTAGCTTTTTTGCTCTTTTCTCCTCTCTGCCTCTGGATTTATAGGGTCTCGGCTAACCCCTGACCTCTTCACCTTCCTTTTCTGCTTCATTGGATCTTGGATTCATTGTACACTCTCCTTTCCTTGTCGGTGCTTCTGGTCACCTACTTGCTTCTCTGCCTCCATGCTTGCTTTGGAGATGATCTTTTCGAACATTGGCTGGCCTTGCCTCTTCAGTTTACCTGCTGGCGCTCGTATTTCTACTGGACTTGTCCAGTTCCTTTCTCGCTTTGGACGAGCGTGTAATTGTCCCCTTCACTCCCTCCCACCCATCCTTCTTCGAGTTCTTTCATCTCTTCCTTTTGCTGCTTCGCTTTCTTCTACCATTCCCCTGCTTTCCATTTGTCCTTTCGAATGCCAGTTAAGGTTACCATGCTCTTGCTTCAAAATTGTACACGACTTGTAGCAAGTTCAACACCCTGCTCCGGGTATACCTTTTGGCTTTCTTTTTTATTTCTATGCCAACCACAATAGACTCTTTTTTTCAGAATTCGACTTGCCATTCTTCGTACTTTCGTAGTTCTCATACAAGGCTCTTACTTATGTACGCTCTGCATGGATAGTTCTTGCACGTGAATTTATTCGTCGTTTTATTTAGATATTTGAACCCTGAGTGCTTTTGACAGGGTGAACGGGGAAAGGCTAATACGCGTGAAGGGACTGGAAATGGGTGGCTCTTGTGTGGCGGTGCGATGCCAATGTTCGTAATCGGTGACAGTTGGTGATTGCCCCCTGTTATTGGCGTATCAACGCTCTCTCACTCCAACTCCAATCTCTCTGCTGCACTTTAATCTGACGACATAATCCAAGAAACACCACTTTCCATGAAATATCTCTTCACCTCTTGTCTTTAACGACAAACAAATATTTTCTCTATCTGGATGTCAAACTTCAAGCTGCGGTGGAGGACTTGGCTCGTTGCTAGTCTTATTGGGGGAGTGTTGGGTTACGATCCACAATCTAGGTATGCAGTCAAACCAGCCTTTCCTCGGGTGCAAAGGAATAATTTCTTCCTAGGTGGGGACAAGCCAGTGTGGTCGTGAACGACGCGCTCTACGTTTTTGGCGGCAAAGTCGACGAGTTCAACGAGTTTGGGTACACATCTGCTCCAAACACCAACGACGTCCTCTACCTCTCGCTCACATCCTCCTGGGAGGTCGATTCTCCACCATGGACACTCGTCAGTAGCTCAACAAACTCGTCGACATCGCAAGGCCCTGCCTTGGCCTGGTCGTCGCTCTCTGCGCTCAACTGGCATGAAGCGCTGCATTTCGGTGGACAGCCCCATCCCAATCTGCAAGGGAGCGATCAATTGACAAACCAAAACGGGGATTCAGCTGTGGTACTGGACGTCTTCAACCGTCTCGAACCACAGTGGAGGATTGACGAGCGGGCGGAGATCCAGAACCAACCGCCAAGGAGGTTTCGGCATGCAACGACAACGCTGCCTTCTGGGCAGGTCATCATCTCTGGAGGCGAGAAGCCAGACGGTTCCCAGACGTGTTTGGACGACATCTCGTTGTTCGATCCGGCCACTTTAAGCTTTTCACCTGTTCATTCAGACGGACAAGGCCCTCCAGGACTCTGCGGGCACGTCTCCATCCCTCTGCCGGACGGAAGGGTATTGTTCTTTGGAGGGTACAGCTCCTCTGACAACACTCTGGCCAACTTTTCCGTCATCTATGTTCTTGATACTGCCAAGACGCCCTATTCTTGGTCAAGGTTGGAAGTTGCTGCGGATTCAGTTCCCCATGGTCGAAGGGCATTCGCAGCGGCGCTTATTGGGCCGGATAAAATCCTTATCCATGGCGGCGCAGATGCGTCATTCCAGACTACCTTTAGCGATGGTTGGATCCTGGATTTGTCCAGGACACCTGCGCTTTGGTTGGAGGTGCCGGCACTGTCTGAGCTTGGCCCTCGAAGGGATCATTTTGCGGTTCCTCAGGGCAATAGCGTCGTATTTGGCTTCGGTGAGTGACTACTGTGCTTCTGTCTACGAGTTAACAAGCTGATCGTGCGGGGTAGGCTGGGGACCAGATGGGCCAGTTTCACCTGGTCTGCAGGTTTTCGATACGGACAAGAATGCTTGGGTGCCTTCCTTCAGCCCTGCCCCCCCATTGATTACCCCTACTATCCCACTTCCCACCCAACCCATACCCTCCAGCACCTCTTCCGGCGGGTCAAACACGGGATCCAGCGCAAACCCTACAGTCACTCCTGCCCCTGGCGACCCCAACAATCCTTCCACACCGGGCGATAATGATCCCGCCAAGAACGATGCAAAGCGAAACCGCGTCACCGCCATCGCCGTCAGCACCACCGTCGGGTTCCTCGCCCTCGTCCTTGCCGCCGCTGGTGTCTACTTTTACCGACGTCACAGGCACCGTCGATTTTGGGATGAACGACGTTTCGCGCCCGTCTCAGGGGATGACCAGAGCCCTTTCAACGACAACGATGACGACTCTCAATTCCAACGGCAGATTCCTCGCGTGGCTGGGTTCGAGAATGAGAAGGATCACCATGGAAAGTTGCATGGTCTGGCTGGGATGATCCTAGGCGCCACGACCGGTGCTGCTGCTGCACTCAAATCCAGAAACCCTCGAGAGATCCCGGCGAGGCGGAACATGCTGGACGACGAAGACGCGCATGATTTCGGAGCCTGGTACGACAGGAGGCGTAACGATGGATCAGGCAACAGTGCCTGGTCGCTCTTGAGCATCTTCCAAGGACGGAGGAGCCGAGAGCCAAGCATGTCGAGCAGGGCGCAGACACCATGGAGGGAGAAAAATGCGTACTTTGATCCTTTCTCTGACCCTCGTGGTGGTGTAGATGATGAAGGGACTGGGCTGGTCGCTGGAGCAGTTCCAGTCAGGCCAAAGAATAGACGCGAAGCCAGCTATGTTAGTAACCGTAGTGGGCTCAGCTACTCGAGCTATCCAAGCTATACGGACCCATTCCAAGATCCCATTCAAGAAGAAGCTCGAGGTCTCTCCGACACAGCGTATGCTGGTGACAGCAACGACGACCCCGAAGGCAATATCCGACTCGTCAGCCCAACCTCTTATGCACCTCACCCTCCATACCCGACTCCGCTCCAAGCTGGACCGTTCCTCCCACTAGAACCTCATGTCGGGCATGCCCTCAGCCCTCTTTCCGAGCGGACCTCACAGAGTACACTTCCAGTCTACAGCTCTGGCTCATCAAGCGACCATATGCACGATGTGAGCCGCTTCTCGACTGTGGGTAGCGCGAGCGGCTCTGGGACAACCTCCATGACTTCAGACCGCCCAATGTCACCCACGATGCTGCTCTCAAACATGATCCCGGCACCATCTGAAAGGCCACAGCGGAGTGGATCCTGGTGGAGGCGACTATCGGTCTCCTCTCGAACGCGAAGCAACTCAATTGGATCTCGTTCAGGAGTGGGAAGCAGTGCTGCTGTCGGTTATGGAGGCTATCCGTCTCCAATGCGCGATCCCAACCCTCCACCGAGGTTGGTAACGATTGATGAAGCGGCCTCCTCCCAACTCTCCCCTGGATCCAAGCGTTCGAGTGCTGGCATTCCCACTCCTCCCACTGGTAACACACCTCCAGGAGAAGTGCCGCCCTCCAACACGATGAACATCCTCTCGCGCGCTTCTAGGCACGGCAAATCAACTTCTTCGCTACGCACGACTGATACCGATTTGATCGATCGCATGGCGGGGACCATGGAAGTTGCACAGAGGGTGAAGACGAGGAGTGGAAGTGGGAACAGCGCCGGTCCCAACAGCCATTGGAGGCAAAGCACAGATTCGATTGGAGACGCGTCGAGCTTCGCTTCAGGACCAACGAGACAAGCAAGCGGGTCGAGCTCCAACATTGTCCTCTCACCCACCGAAATGGAAGCACACGAATATATCGCTCCCATCTCGGCTGCCTTGCCTGTGGTACCTCCCCGAACACACAGCCCATCGAGAGTACCCCCGATATCCATGTACAACAACAGAACTTCGTCCACCTCGCCCGTCTCGCCTGCGTCGCCTGTTTCTCCAGGGAGTGTGGCGGCCAGGATACACGAGTTTGAACAGAAGAAGAGGCAGAGCGTTGCAGCCGAGTCGGACAAGAGCAAGAAGGTTGCGGTGGACTATGGACTCGTCCCGAGGAGGAGCTTGTTCGTGGCTAACCCTGATCACAGGAAGAGTCAGAGCTCGCTAGAGTCTTCGTAGGCTCTCTTGTTGTCTTGATCATTCTAGAGTTTCTTCCTTCTCATCTCGGCCGTCTACTTCATCCTTTTCTCTTTGGCCCAACAACCATCCAGCACCTGCTCACCGAGTAGTGAACGTTATCTTTCAGCCACCTCCCCGTCCCCCGTTTACGCTAACTTATACCATACTCACCCTTATTCTCTTGTTCGCGCTTTTCTCTTTTTGACTGGCAGACTTTTCTAACGACCTTTCACGACTCACGATCCATGAACATTGATTCCCTATTCACAACATGTACTATTTCTCTTTACAGTTGCACAACTGTGTACTTACTGTGGCTGGAACTTTGTGGCTTGTTTCTTGAAGAACTTTTCACTGATTCCATGTCGTACTTGTATGTAGCTTACTTGAACCGAGCGCTGCCAGAAGAATAAAACCAGTGTCTCCCCTCGTTCATCGAGTAGTCAGCCTTGAACGAGCTCATACTGTAGATCGCTTATCGCACAATGTCCACCGGCTGAACTCCCGATTGGATTCAAAGGATGGGGAGTACTTTCACTGCCTATCGTGTGCTTGTCCCTGCCTACGCTCCTGCTGGCCCTCAGAATTCGGCTGAGAATCCTCAATGGCCACCTCAGCAGATAGCCTTGATATCTCCGAAAAGGCTGCCCGGAGGAGGTCAAGGTCGGATTCGAGACTTTCTGCGTGCGTTTTCATCTGCGCGGTTCGTGAGCAAACTGTTCTGCCGATGGTTGATGAAAGGAAAGCGGGACGAGCGAAGGGGGACGTAAAGCAAGGGGTCTCGATAGAACTCGATCGACAGAACCGGAGAAGGATAGGAAGGATGAAGCAGAGGAAGGCTTACAGCTCCGATAGTATCGCTCGCCGCTATTAGTTCGTGGTGGTGGTTGTAGACCAGTGACTGCCGCTCACTATCCAGCTGGCGTATTTCTGCGTAGGTGGATCAGTAGTGTATCAACAGCTTGGGCTTGCAAGCAGACGTACCTGAAAGTAGCTCATTCTCCTGCTTCAGCAACATGGGCAGTGTCGAAGTCGTGATCAGCTGCTCATAGTAACTCTTCGCGTCAAACGCTGGCGAGTCTACCGTACGCACCTTGCATCAGCACCAGCCCTAGTAAATAAAACAAGCCAAAGACCACTCACTCAGGTCCATAGGGTCATTGGAGACATTGTTACCCTTGGAAGGCGGGGGTGGACCAACACCCAATCCATAATGTCTCCGTAGGAGGTCGCGTGCACGACTCTTGCCTCCAGCACCTCCTGGTCCAGCACCTACGTATTTCGCGTGATGTTAGAATCATCAAAAGACCGTCTTAGTGAGGCTGGGTGCCAGGTTATATACCTGATGGTAAAGAAAGCAACGAAGCTCTCCTTGGTGTAGCGGGAACCGGGGTCTCTGGCTCGTTGGGTTGTGACGAAGAGGACTGGGAGCCCAATGAGACTGACCGGACCATCGGTGAGATAGGAGGTGCAGAAAGATTGGATCGGGTGGTTGGGAAAGGAGTGGTCATCGGATGGGATATGTAACTCTCGTAGACGTGGTGTGCTGCACCGGGTGGTCTTTGCGCAGGGGTAGTATTGGTCACGGAGATGGCGCAGAACGAGAGACCTGGTAGTCTACTTGGGTATTGCGAGAGACGAATGGGTATCGCGTAGCTAGAGAACGAGATGGTGGTCGCGGTCAGAGCCCTGGAATGACTCCCCTTGACGTGATCACATCAATCAAAAGAGGCGCCCAAGAATCCAAGCAGATGAATGTTCGCTATCAAGTGGCAGGTTGAGGTCCATGGTGCACTACAGCAGACGCAGGCTGATGAGAGACAAGGAACTCGGCCAAGGCTTCTACGCAACCGTTCTCCGATGAGCACAACTCTGCATGCGATCCATGAATCAAGGAATTAGTTAGTACAAGAAAACACAACAGGACGGTATAAAAACGGTATGTCAAACATAGAGTAACAAGAAATGGGTACTAAACACAGTATGATACAACCTCTTTCCGAATGAATGCAATCAAGGAAACGCAGCGACCCAAACCAGCCCACTATGATCAATTAGCATCAAAGAAGTATTAGAGAAAGTTCCAGCCTACAATCCATCGCCACCCTATCCGCTCGGTTCTCTCCCTGACCTCCCGTTAGGCACATACTGATAATGGTGAATTTGCTCTGAAGCACTCTTGCTCGAAGTACTTGTCGGACGCGGTCGATAGTAACTCGTTCGCTGAGGGTCCTGTGCCCCGCTGGCCGGAGTGGTATGCAACAGTCCCGTTGACGTCGACGCCGCTTGGGTGGCAGGCGTCGTGACCGCCCACTGGACCCCTGTTGTCGCAGGAGTACTTGTCCTTGGATTCGTTGCTCCTGCTTGGCCGTTCCCACCACCGTTGCTGGTACTGGTCGATGGAGGGCGCTGCAGGTTTTGCAAAGCGGGAGATGCGGATGGTGTCGATGCAGGGCTGCGAGGCGAATCTACCCTCTGTTGCTGGGACCCTGAAGCCAAGGACGGCATGGGCGTCCCACCATCTCCTTGGTCTTGATCCCTCCTAGGCCTCTTTGCCGCTCTACTTGTGTTTTCCTTCAACCCGAGCGCGGTAGCTTTGATGAGAATCTGGTGCCTGTTCAGAGGGCGTCAGGAACGAGTGCAGTTTGAATAGTCGTCGGGACAGGGACACATACCGAGAACGTCCGCCGGGAAGATTCTTTTCTACATGATCCCAGTCAACTTGTCCATCCCCGCCTTTTGCTTCTTCCACCAATTCTTTCAGTCTCGTAACTTGGTCGTCTGTCCAAGGTCCATTCGAAGTTGCAATCGTCGAGCTTGTCGAAGCAGCAGCAACAGCAGGCTGAGGTGCAGGCTGGGCACTGCTCGCCGACGCTGCTGGATGATAATACGGCGCTGGGTGTCCATATGGCGGGAACCCGTAGTACGGCGTTCCATATTGACTCCCTGGCGGTGGTGGAGGGGCTCCATACACGCCGAACGGTGGTGGGAAGGCACCCGACGGGGGATGGATACCCAGAGGGACTACGAAACTCTGGGGGTTAGTAATGACCGCGGAGGGAGGGAGGGCAGTAGACTGTCTGCTCGTTGATGCACCTGGTGTTGTGTTTGCGGCTGGGTTGCTGCTATAAAAGGTTGGTATGATTGGATACATTGGGGGTGGTGGATGGGGATTTGATACGAGTTGGGATGGGTTTGCCATCTACCGCGCAGAGCATAAGGGGGGTTTCTGAGAAGAGAAGATGTAAACGTACGAGAGCATCGCATACTGCTTTTGATTCGGCGAGCATGACAATGGGATCAACTTTGCATGTGGGCCCCATTCCATAGCATTGGGCAATCACAAGCGGATGTGTTGCTTTCTGTGCAAGACTTTAGATGCATTCATACCGGTTGACGGGGAATTAGAACTAACCACTAGCTGTTCAGCGGCTTCATAGAACTCTCGACAAAGGTGTAATACTTTCCATTGAAACTCGTAGTATTCTCTGTTCTGGGGGTTGATATCGGCATGCGCAGGAAGAGGGGGCAGTGACGGTGCAGCCGCTGCTGGAGGCGCTCCTGGTCCAGCGGTGCTTCCAGGCGGGGCTCGATTCTTCCTGTTCTTGGAACCTCGTGGCCTCCCAGGCCTCCGTCTCTCCGGCTGTTGTTGCTGGAGAACACCTTGTCCTGCCGTATGCGGCTGAATGATACTGGACATCATTGAATGGATCTATGGTTAGGCACGATCATATGAAGGAACAAGAACTTGAAACACACGTTGTAGGTGCAGTGGTTGTAGGATGGTGTCCGTGCACCTGTTCATGCTCAGGCCCCCCTTCTCGCCTGGGATTAAGCTCTTTCTCAATCATGCCTTCGTCATCTTCATCCTCGTGTTCTTCCTCCTCTTCCTCCTCTTCCTCCCGAGTGCCTCCTGCTGCAGACGTGGTTGTATTCTCGTGCACCGGGCGACCAGAGGCGTCAAACACGATGGTAGACTGGCCGTATGTCGGTGCACTGGAGCGCGACGCTAATGGGGGATGGAGGGCGGGCCGACAGGGGCTGGTAATGTTGAGGGTTATCCATGACAACTCCGGGATAGTATATGTGTCAGGTATGCAATTGTATCGCCGCTGTGTACTTGGGCTTGCTGGACAGGCAACACCCGACTGTAGACGCATCCCATTAGCATTCGGTTCTGTGACGTACATCCACCGCGAAGGAGGCACAAATGGATAAGAAGAAGAAATATATACCTTTATTACCTGGAGGTCTTGTTGAACAAGCGGTTTGCAGTGGGGGTTGTTGAGATTCAAATAAATCTATTCGGGAATCCAAAGGTTTTAAAATATTTCCTTTGATTCCGCAATTGAAACAACAGTACCGGAAGGTCACTTTGGAGAAGTTCTGGTTGCGCCGTTGAGTTTCCTGCCCAAAAGCTCTGCCTGTAGACCAGTCAGAGCACTTGAATGTCCTACTGCACGGTAGAACAGTGTCTGTAGTAACTTGTAAGGACGCTAGGAACGATGGACGCGACCCAACGCCCAACAGACGGTATCTCTTCCCACGGTAAAGTATCAGCACAAACCCCCCAAAACCTGTCCAAAACATATGTTCTCCCCGAAACGATCTCGGCCTGTGACTGCCGGTTTTTGAACCTTCCGTGAACACCGTAACAGTAGTGCCTGTTCCAAAACGCATCTGCTAGTTGCTGCTGAATCAACTGATATGTTGCAAGTAGCCTGATCGGGGCTTTGCAATGAGCGCTAGCACACCATCTGGCAGCCCATGTCGATCGCATCATCGCAGAGAGTATTCGAATCGAGCACATGGGCGCCCTATATAACGTGCAAGTCGTCATGAACTGACCCGCTTTTCCCTTGTACTCTCCCACCCAAACCCGACGACATGCCGGTCTTTTCGAAACTCCTCCCAGTCGCAGCGGCTTCCTATGGCCTCCAAGCGAGTGCGTTAACCTTTGCATGTTGTCTTTGAGATCATAAATGAATGAAATGCATCGCGCTAGTTTTGGCTGGGATATGTGTTCCATTACAAACTGACGTCTTCTTCGACGCCGGCGGCTCACTCGGCTGGCTCACCACGACCTTTGTCTCTGTATACTATCCGACCCTTAAGACGTTATTTTGGGATCGAATTCATACCACGTTTCCGCCCGTGACCAGCCTCAGCCTGCGGCAACTCTTGCTGAATGCCGCTGTCAGCTTGTGGACCATTCGCCTCGGAGTGTACCTGGGTGCGGTATGTCTCCTTTTCCCCCCTCTCTCTCCGCCTCGTTCGCCCTCGCTTCCGAAACTCGAGGTTTATCTGACATGTGCCTGTCCTTCTCAACAGCGAACCCTCAAATCCGGCGGTGATGCGCGGTTTGCAGAAATCAAGAAGAACCCCTCTCGATTCTCCGGCTTTTGGTTCGGTCAGGGTGAGTAGTACTCTTCTCCTGGCCGAGCTGTCTCTCTCGACATACTGTGGAATGATGGCTGTATCAGATAACATTTTCCACTGACATCTCGTCTCATTTTTCTTTACTCTCTTCAGCTACTTGGATCTTCTTGGTGGGGCTGCCAATCTGGTTGACCAACACCCTTCCATCCTCGCTCGAACCGGACCTTGGCCCTCGTGACTACCTTGGCATTGGCCTTTGGGCGGCGTCCTTTTTAGTGGAGGTCGTCGCGGATTGGCAAAAGTCTTCCTGGCAGCGCGCGAAAAAGAGGAAGTTGCATCACGAAAAGTTTATCAGCTCGGGCTTGTGGAGTTTTTCCCGACACCCCAAGTACGTTCATTGAGCTCTGCAACCCCTCGCCCTTTTTCGCCTCATTGCTGACGGTGGGACGTACCTAGCTATGTAGGAGAAGTAGGTATCTGGACCGGCGTTTGGGTGTTGGCCTCTGGAGCTTTCCAGACTTCTCACTTCCCCCTGGGAACAACTGCGTTGGCTGCTGTAAGCCCCCTCATGACTTGGTTCCTCCTCACAAAGGTAGACTTTCCATTTGGCTTGTTTGACTGCCTGGCTGATGGCTCCCATTGCCAGGTTTCCGGAGTTCCTGGTATGGAGCGCTTGGGAGACAAGAGGTTCGGAAACGATCCCAAGTATCAGGAGTACAAGAGGTAAGAAGGATTGTCCTTCTCTGTCTGTGCTAGTAGTTCTAAATGGGGGTTTGCAGGAACGTCCCCGTGTTCTGGCCAAGGCTTTTGGGCTCTGGTATAAGGTTGAACTAGGACCAGTTATAACTTCTTACAACAATTGTACATCAATAATGACTTCCTTCTTGTTTCTCTTTTCCAATTACCAAACCCTGAATCTGTCGCGATGGCAGCAAAGCTAGGCGTCGTGTCATATGATATCACACCACTTTCTGGCTTGCATTCTCCAGACCGGTAGCAAGCGAAACGCGGATTTTCTGTGCAGAGTGGTACGACAAAATGAGCATCTGGTGCTCATGCATTACTCCATGGTCCTGGAATGCAAAGGCTATGCCAGTCGCGTGCTTTTCTGAACTCCGACGATGCAAAGTACTCATTTAGACGCCCGCGCGCGGCAAGCGATGTGCTGAGTCAGATCACGGAAGCGAAATGGGCAAGTGGTCTGATTTACGACAGGAAACATAAACAATGTCCGAGCCAGCGAAAATAGAAACAGCGCAACCTTGAACACCCACCACTGCCAGCTATGGACCTCGTTCTCGACGTTGCGGATGCCCTTGTCTTTGACAAAATGTGGGCAAAACTTGTTCCTCTGTCCGCTGGCTTCGCTTCGTCGCCTGAGGTCATGAAGAGCCTAAACGCCTCCTCGACGTATCTACCACTGACGGAGCTGTCGTCAACGTGGACGCAGCTCGTCGCGGCGCTTCCCCGGCCACCCGTTTCACCATCGCACATTGCCTCGTTTGCCTCGTCACGCTCAATACCCAACGTCTCTGCATGGCCACGAGACTATATGCCTCGGCAAATCCTCTCACTCTTTATCCTAACACTCATTGGAATCCACGTGTTATATTTCCTCTTTGCTGGCCTCTCATATCACTTCATCTTCAATAAGGAGATGGAACGTCATCCGCGCTTCCTCAAGAACCAAATTAGGATGGAAATTCGCTCAACCCTCAACGCTTTGCCCTGGATCACTGTCATGACCCTGCCCTGGTGTGTACTTTGTGAGCTTCAACGGGGTTCTCCCTCTAATGCGACGTTGCTTGCAGGTTTCAAGGAGAAGTTTTGGGTTACTCGAGACTCTACGACGGCTTGGATACTTACGGGTACTTGTACCTTGTCGCCTCAGTGCCATTGTGAGTTATTTCAGACTCTTTACCCAAAAGAGAAATTGAAATCCTAAACTGGTCTCTCTCCATCAGCTTCTTGCTATTCACGGACTACGGGATCTATTGGGTCCACCGGTGGCTGCACATCCCTATGTTTTACAAGCATATTCATAAGCCACATCACAAATGGATCAGTACGTCCCCTCCGTGTTGCCCGAGAAGGAGGGTAGGCTGATTCTGGTCTTCGCAGTCCCTACGCCATTCGCATCGCATGCATTCCACCCTATCGACGGCTATTTGCAGTCGGTCCCATACCACCTCTTCGTCTTCCTTTTCCCGTTGCATCGCATGGTATACCTTGTTCTCTTCGTTCTCGTCAACTTCTGGAGCATCTTTGTGAGTTTAACTTTGCCTGGCTCTATCTCCCTTGCGCTCATTTGCATTGGCTCAAGATTCACGACTCCGACATGATCACCGGTCATGCACTAGAGAAGGTCATTAACGGACCTGCCCACCATACTTTGCACCATTTGTACTTCACCGTGAACTACGGCCAGGTACGTATGCCATCGGTCTTCTGCTCTGTTGCTCCAAACTCACCTGGTCATCTCTCTTTCTTTAAAGTATTTCACCTGGGCCGACCGTGTCGGAGGTTCCTACAGGCAGCCGGAATCGAGTCTGGACCCTCTTCTTGAAGTACCAGATAAGAAGTCGGATTAAAAGCCCCGCCCATTGCTTTGAAAGGAGTGATCAGACGATCCACATATCCCATTCTCGAACATGCACATACCATCTCACGCATTGCATCCATAGAAGCCACAAGTATCATTAACGTATTTAATATCTATATAAGCTACATCGGGCCAATCATCTCTGTGCGGCTTCAGGCAATCGCCGTTGTAGCGGCAGAGTGGAAGGCACCTAATCCTTTTACTTCATGGCTATGACCCAGCACCCAGTCGAACACACACGCAACTTGTTTTCGGTTACTTCTTTGCCATAGCCTGGCGTCATATTCTGCAAGAACCCATTTCAAGCCTCTGCTTTTGTCTGTGCCTTGACCTCCTTACCCACCTGAGCATGCAAATCGATGTCATCAAATGGCAAGTGACATTAAGCTGTCAATACAAACGTCAGAGAGAGGTCAGGTAATGTTCCTGAGTGTTCATTGACCGATGACCGAAGCTGCTCTCCTACTTTTAGTGTACGAATGCCGTTAGGCATGGTCGACGCTTTACGCGGGTCTTATTCCTTTGCGTGCTTCGCCACTGGATAACATCGTGCTACTGGTGATTGCAGCTGAGATCGACGAAGTAGGCCTCCACAAGAGGCGCCTGGAGGCCGTCTCCACCGCCCTTCTATCCTTCTGTTCCCGTTTCAGCCAGCTAACATCAGATTCAGAGGTGGCCCTCCTGGGTGGCCGAGGGCGCCTCAGCTTCGGACGAATCTGAGCACCTTTGTCGCTAAGGTTTGGGCTAGGGCAATCGGCACGGAAAAATCAGAACGATGGTCGACTTCGCAAGCAGGCAAGCTTGTCATTGAGATGCTTTGGGCAGAGGTTGACTCAGAATTGGTCTTTTCCTCTCAAGCTTCCGGGCACCCCACATCGAAAATGACATACTTGTCTGGGCCGTTCTAGGATCGCCCTTGAACAATACTTGATGTTGCGGGTTCCAGGTGAATCCCATTATCATTCACTAAAGCAAAAGTATAGCGACTCGGGTAGAAGGACTGCAAGCGGCAAGTGTGGCGAGTGTTCTTTGCATGCATTAGCAGGGGGGTACAGAACCCTGCGGGCGTTAGTCCTCTAGGTCTGATGCTGCTGCAAAGCGTCACATCGATATTCTGGCTGCCGGTGCTCTGCCGGTAATCCTCTGTAATCAGGATCGACGGATGCTGAGGTATCACGACCCCATCGCAGCCAAGGTCAATCCTATGTTCTCCTCACGATATGACATACGTGGGGCCATTCTCCCAAAACCTAACTGAGCGCTGCAGTGGGCCACGCATCCACCGTCAATCAGCGGCTTTTGGAGCGCCATGGAAATAACAGAGATTTCGACCTGACGTTCGAACAGATCCACGGAGGTTTGTGGTATTCAACACTTTTGTTCCAAATCGCCAGAGGTTTTGCTCTTCTGCTCGTCCAGGCTACAAGCTCACGCATTTTGCGGCAGCTCTCCGAAATTCATGTAATTTGATTACTCTATGAAGCAGCCGGCATACCGTTTGGAAGATAGGGTCTTTCGGTACGCCGCAAAATAGGTTGTTACGGTGATCCGGTCAGGGTGTGGTAAGGGGCAGAACTGTTTGGGAAGTCCTGACTGCAACGCTCAAATCCACTTCCGGCGGTCTTCAAATCTGCAATCTCTATTTGTGATTCTGATTCTCCATTTGGGTTCTATGAATACCCTTCCAGTTCTCCTATAAAGTGCCCCAGGGGAACATGTCGAACCTCACTTTGGCTTCTGCCGTATTTCATGGATCCCCTCATCACTCTCACCTCAGTGCCTCTTGTTCTCCTACCACGAGCAGAGTCGCTCGATCTCCTCGTCGCCATTGCAAGTGTCGCAGTGGTACGTGCCTAATTCTCGACGCGTTCGCCCGCGTCGTCGACATTAGCCGCGCCTATTCACTGACATACCTTTGCCCCTTACAGCTGGTGCACCTCATCTTCAAGCGCACAGAGTCTCATGAGCCCATCGTCATCGTGGGCCTCCTAATCGCCGTACCAACGGCGCTCTCTTTGGTGTATTCTCTCCGTTGTGGGAAAACCTTCGCGGCTTTCTGCCTCTCGATGGGCGTCTATTGGTCAACAGCCATCACATCCGTCGTGCTGTACAGACTATCGCCTCTCCACCCCTTGGCTTCATATCCTGGGCCACTCCTCTGCCGCATAACCAAGTTCCAAACGGCACTCGTGGCCAGGACGGGTAGGCAGTACCACCATTACCACTACCTGCATGAGAAATATGGTGATATCGTTCGAGTCGGTGAGTGCCTACTTTCAAGCAACCTTCATCCGATCATCGTCGGTATTCTGACAATCTGTATCCAAGGTCCCAACGAGCTATCCATTCGCGATGTAAATGCAGTCAGCTCGCTACACGCGCTCCCTAAAGGATCATGTGTGTATCCCTTGATTGACTTCATTGTGATCTCCGTGTGCTGATAGATCATTGCTATCGTTGCGCCACCAGTCTGGGACGGGCGGATACCAGAGCATGAAACTGTAAAGCCCCTCATTGCCTTGCGCAACAAACGCGAGCACGCTAGGAGAAGAAAGCCTTGGACGAGGGCGTTCAGCACGGCTGCCCTGCGAGGCTACGAGCCCATTGTGATCCAGAGGTCTTCTCAGCTGGTAGATGCACTCGGGGCCCAGAAGGGTCCTGTCGACCTCACCAAGTGGATCAGTTTTTGGTCGTGAGTCACATCTCCTTTCTGGCCGTGTCTTCATCTGACCAGAAGTTGCAGGTACGATGTAATGAACGACCTTGCCTTCGGAGGAGGCACCGAAATGATCAAGGAAGGAGACATCAACGGCCTATGGCACCTGCTCGAAGCAGGGCAGAAGTAAGCATTTCTTCCCTCGTTAATCGCAGGAGGTCCCTAATTGTTTGTCTCTCGATAAGAACCTCAATCATTATGGGACACATGCCTTGGCTAGGCTCGCTATTCTTCAGGCTTCCTAGTTTTGCCAACGACTTGAAGGCGTTCCGCGTCCACGCAAAGAAATGCGCTCTCGAGCGGAAACAGAGGCCTTCTCATTACAAAGATCTCTTCTATTACCTGGTAGGTTTTACGCTCTTGTCGTCCATGCGGAGAAACTTACACTTCCCTCAGATCGATGAAGACGGTTTGAATAAGCAGCCCCCTTCTGTGGTCGAAGTCATCAACGACGGTCGGTCTTTGTCCCTTTGGTCAGATAGAAGGCCGTCTAATGACCCGTGATACATCCAGGTGGACTTGCTATAATCGCAGGATCGGACACAACGTCTAGCGCCGTGACCAACCTATTCTATTTCCTGCTTCAGAACCCTATAGCGTTCAAACGGCTCCAAAGCGAAGTCGACACCCTGAGAGAGGATATCTTTGACTTTACAAAACAAGCACATCTCCCCTATCTCAATGCTTCCTTGTAAGGTCTAGTTTCATTCGGTGCCATAGCACGAAAAGCTGACAATACATTCCAGGAATGAGAGTCTACGCCTTCTGCCTCCGGTTCTATCAGGGTCTCAACGTGCTCCAGAGAGAGGCAGTGGAGGGGCGTGCATTGCCGGACGGTCCGTGACTTCCCAACCTAGAGGCCTCGGCCCAGTGCTGACTCTTCAACAGCTTCATCCCCGAAGGAACCAATGTCTTCGTACCCACCTACAGCATCCAAAGAGATCCACGATACTTTTCACCGCTTCCCGATACATTCATCCCCGAACGCTGGCTGCCCTCCGACCAGCGAGAGAGGCTTGAGCCTTCCATTTTTTGCAACGACGAATTTGTGCACAACACCTCTGCATTCACACCATTCAGCCTAGGTTCTACCAGTTGCGCTGGAAAGAGCCTGGCATGGATGGAAATGCGCATGTTGGTGTGTCTCATCATGCAACGATATGACCTACGCCTTTTGCCAGGCTACAACCCTGCACAATATGCTTCTGAAATTAAGGACTACTTCATCATGCTCAAGGGCGAGCTCCCTGTCATCCTCAGCCCACGCGACAGGCGTCTCTACTAGTGTCTAACATCATCTCAAGCATCTCATATCCATACCTTACTTTATAGTTTCGAGCATAACAGTACAATCTTCACAGGGTTAATAGGTACACTTGGGTACTTAGCATTGCAAAAAGAATACAAGAATTATCGCCAAATCTGACGGAAGTGGTGAGAAGGAGAAAGAACTCGAGTTGGTAAGTGCGATGGATGACATGAAAGTCGCCGGTAATCGCAGATCACGGGAGTAGGAAGGACGACCAAAGGTGACAACGGTAGATATTGTCTATTTCCTGTTTCTCTTCCGAACTTCTTCGTCCTTGCAAAGATGGAGCATCAACTTGTTCGGGTGACCAGGTACCATGCCCGAGTGCCCCTTGGACCAGTCGTAAGAGACAGCATAAGCGAAGATATTGCCAGTACGATTGAATGCGGTGGTAGCAATCGGGCCTGGTTGAGCATCGAAGGCTAGATGGATTGAATGGTAAGAAGGACTCTCTTTGAATGTAGCGGAACTGCTCACTCTTTAGACGGGTTCGTGCATCTTTGTCCCAGAAGTGGATAGTGCCGTCTGAGCCTGTTGAAAGCATTGAATTGAGCTGGTGCACTGACTGGGTATCCATCACACGTACCACAGGTAGAAAAGGTCCCATGGACAGGATGGAACGAGATATCGTTGACAGCGTAGACCAAGGCCTGGTCTTTTGAGTTGGGAACAGAGTCCTTGCGGTGGCATTTAAACGAGAAGTTGTTCCTGAATCAATGTCAATGTCCGTACAAGCACCTCGACTGACAATCTTACGATGCATCCTTGTCCTCCGTGTATCTGGTAATAGGTCAACAGGGTGCCACAAATCTGATTGAATGTGCGTCTTACTGGATAGCAACTCGTCCCTCCACACTGCCAATCGCAAATCCGGGGTTTGGTGATGCGGTGAAGCAGGAGACCACTCGCGTTTGCCATTTCAAGGGCGAAGTCAAGTTCTAAGCGGAGATTGAGAAAGAGAGGATGGCAGAGGATGGGCGCAATCAGACCTTGTACACGGTCGTGGGGCTGTTGAGATTGTAGATTTGGACGTGGCGTTCTGCAGTTCCAACAACCAGAAGGGGGTACTGAATATCGAACGTGTAGCATCGCTCAGGAAGCGTAACCGAAGCAACTGGTGTGGGCGTTCGAAGATCCCAGTACTGGTAAGATGGAGCACTCAGTAGCGGCCCTTCCTTGGGTAAAGACCTGATATGCGTACCTTGATAGTCTTGTCCCAGCTTCCTGTCGCAAGCACTTGGGCTTGCGGGGCGTTGACCCAACCTACAACCGAAATCGGTGCGTCATGCTGGGCGACTTGCGTGGCTTGCCCGGTAGTTACATCGAACATTCTACCAGCATTGTCCGCACCGCCAGAGAAAATTTTGGTTCCATCCTACAGCAAATAGTCAGAACACGAGGTAGTCGTGCCAAAACGCGTCGAAAAGTTCCCTACATGATTCCAGCAGACATCCAGTACCGGGCCCTGATGTTGGTACATGGCTTTGCCCTGAGTTTGACCCTGAGGCCCTACTTCATAGATGCGGACCTAGTAAAGCAGCTGTCAGCGAGCTGAATCCTTTGCAGACCTGCCACGAGACGTACACTATTGTCCCAACTTCCAACTGAGAGGTAGTCTGCAGAAGGCGAGAATGAAAGGGAAGAAATGGAGTCCGGCGGCAATTCAGGGACTTCAACATCTTTGTCTGCCGTAGTCGACGCGGTTGTCGAGGCGCCTGCCCCGAAGAAAGACATTATTGGAGGGTTTGAACGTCGGCAATGGTCGTGGCACTGTGACAGCCCTGTGCGCGTCGAGGCAAGTTGTCCAACACCTCCACTTGCTTTATTGGGACATGTTTTGGCCACGCCCGGTTCCGCCAAACCAGTCACTGGTACTCAGAGCATTTGCAATGAAGTTCAAGAAGTTCATTTGAAATCGTAACTATCGCCTAAGAGTAAAGAATGGATTATAAAATAACTGGACATGCATGGATGAGTGCGGTGGTAAGATAATGTCCTGTCATATGCTGGGGTCAACATGATGTAGAAAACGGAGGGTGGGGCAACAGATTCATGTTTGAAGAAGCCCAGGACCAAGAAACCACACCCCAATGATAGTCGACAAGATTCAGATCTAGGTAGGAATGATTAGCGGTAAATAATCGTAAAGGGGAAAGAGCAGCAAGGGTATAGCGAAGCGAGAAGTAGTATGCCAGGCTAGGTCTCTCTCAAATCATTAAACATTACTCGTAGCGGTATTGCCGACTCTACTTGCTGTGTCGATATGTCTGAACACAGGGTCGTCTGGCGCGGTCTCTGGATGGACTTGGAGCTTGCCCTCCCACAGGGCAGCAGAGGACTTGGATGGGTCATGCGCTGCAGGGTCTGACAGCGAGCCAGGCTGGTTCTTATACGACGCGCCAGAAACGGGGGCAGCGGCCGTCATTGTGGGAACGATGATCATCGATGCGATGTGGTCCTCGGCCTTGGCTTTGCGCGACTTCATGGCGAAGGATGATGAACGAATTCGAGCGCCGCGGATGCTGGTGAAGGTTGACAAGGAGTCTTCGACGGCCTTGCGAGCTCCAGCCCATGTGCCGGTCTCAGGGTTGGCAGTGGGCAAGACCTCGGGCTTGCCGAACAATCCAAGGCTGTTGAAGAGTTTGTAGAATGGGCCATTGGGCATGCAGCGGATCACAGCTCCCCATGGGATTGAAACGACGCCAAGGGCAAGAGAGATACCCCACTCGCGACCGTAAATCCTGTTGACGGAGAAGGCAGCGCCAAATCCTCTGGACAAACCACCAACGATCATGATGATCACCTGAATAACGACCTCTGCACACAAAAGTTAGTGGTGAATTGGAAGCAAGCGGCGAAGTGGCTTACCAAGCAGGGTAATGACAATGAAGTAACGGTTCTTCGTGATACCTTCCAAGATGTTGAGCTTGTTATCGAGTCGACGACAGTTGACAGAGTTGAAGATCTGGGCAAAGACGAAAGCGTTGAAGACCATTGACTTGACACGGGTCTCGTCCACCTGGTTGTGCTCCAAACCCAGGAAGTCGACGCCCTTGAAGTGGAAGAGCAAGATGACGAAGATCTGGTAAACCGATTGCATGAGAATCATCTTGTACATGTCCACGGAGAAGAGAGGGGCAGTCTTCCTGTCGGGTTTGCGTTCAAGCAAGCGCTCGGTGGCAGGATCAGTAGCCAGGGCAAGAGCAGCGAACGTGTCCATGATGATGTTGATCCACAAGAGTTGTACAGCTGAAAGCACGGATGCTTCCTCTTCAGAAGCGACGGCCGAGACGAAGGTGATGACAACGGCTGTAACGTTGGTCGAAATCTGGAACTGGAGGAACTTCCTGACGGCGTCATTAACGCAACGACCCCACATGATGGCCTTGACGATGGAAGAGAAGTTGTCGTCCATGAGGATGATGTCGGAGGCTTCTTTGGCGACTTCGGTTCCAGCGATACCCATAGAGAATCCAACGTTGGCGGTCTTGAGGGCAGGACCATCGTTGGTACCGTCACCGGTGACACCGACAACTTCTCCGATGGACTTGAGGGTTTCGACGAGAACCTTCTTGTCTTCCGGCGACGAGCGAGCAAGAACTTGGAGACGAGGGACGATTTCAATGCGCTCCGGCGTTGAGAGCTTGCGGAACACGGGGCCTTCCATAATAATTCCACCGGGGGTGAAGATTCCACACTGGCTGGCGATTGAGCGAGCAGTGAGGACATTGTCGCCAGTGCACATCTTGACAGTGACTCCTGCGTTGTGGCACTTCATGACGGACTCTGTGACACCCTCGCGAAGAGGATCCTCAATACCAGTGATAGCAATCAAAATCAACTTTTCGGACAAATCCTCGTAGGGAACCTAGACTATGATAAGCGACAACACATGGGCCAGAGAAAAGACAGAAACATACCTCGTTGGAGTCGTCGAATTTCATGCCTGGAGGAGGCCAAGAAGTGAAGTCCCGGTAGCAAACGGCAATGGTGCGAAGGGTCTGGTTGGCGTAGAAGATGATCGTGCGCTGGATATTCTGGGCGGCGTCCTCGTCGACATCTGTAACTTCCACGGAATCCGGCGCGCCGCTCTCGCTGACAACGATGTGTTGGGTGCACTTCCTGGTCAGGATCTCACTGGCACCCTTGGCGTAGAAGCGATAAACACCGTTCGGCTTCTTGACAACAACACCCATGGCCTTGCGGTCGCTGGAGAAGGGGACCATCTGAATGATTTCCGCAGAGTCTCGGGTGGTTCGGAATGGTGCCCAGTTGAGATCCTTTGCAAACGAGAGGAGAGCGGTTTCGGTCTTGCTGCCAACGAAAACGATCTCGCCCGACTCGGGGTCTTTGTCCTCGAAAGCGGTGCTATTGGTTGCGATCGCCTCGTTGAAGAGATCGCGAACGGCAGGAGGGAGAACCTTGTTGAGCTCAGCCTGTTCTACGGAAAAATCCTTGCGCTCTTTACGAATGACCTCGCCAGAAGAAGCAGACTTCTCCGTTTCATCGGCATTGGTACGAGCAGCGTTCTCCTCGAGCTGTCGGACGAACTTGCAGTGGACACCAACGGAGCCAGCGACGACGGACATGGAGTTGGTGGTGAGGGTGCCGGTCTTATCCGTGCAGATGACAGAGGCATTGGCCATAGTCTCGCAGGATCCCAAAACACGCACAAGTAGGTTTTCTCCCGTCATACGTTTGGTTGCGAACGCCAGGGCCAGTGTAACAGCGAGCGGTAAACCTGAGAGACAATCAGCGTGGCGCAATGGAAAAGCTTGGCTAAGACGGACCTTCGGGTACAGCGACGACAATGAGAGTAACCGAGATGATGAGGATATCGACAAAGGCGAAGCCCTTTTCACTGGCTGTGCGAACAGGGACACCACGGCCAAGCTGAACGAAGAAGCGAATCATGAGGGCAACGAAGAGGGCGGCACCGCAAGCTGAACCAATCTTGGCGATAAGTTCTGCGAGGTTGTTCAGCTTGAGTTGAAGGGGCGTGTTCTCCGAATCGCCACGCAGAGCTTGAATGCATGAATTAGTATCGTGAAGGGCTTGAAAAAGGAGGGGAACTAACCCATCATGATACGACCGTTGAAACTCTTTGGACCAACAGCAACAACGACATATTTGCCAACACCTTCGAGAACTTTGCTACCAGAGACCATGAAACAGTCGGTGTGAAGCATGTGCGGGTCCTTGCCCTCGGCGCTAGCTTCCTTGAACAATTCCATGACTTCGTGGTAAGGCACTTTCTTGATTGCATCAGATTCGCCAGTGGCACCAGACTCGTCACACTTGACATTGTGGCCTGACAGGAAGATACCGTCGCAGGGCAAGATTTCACCTGGCTCAAGGAGAGCAATGTCGCCAACGAGGACCTCTTTGATGTCGATAACCTTCTCTACCCCATCACGAATGACCTTGACACCACGTTCGTCCTTGCGCTCATTGAGAACCTTGAATTGTCGCTCCTTCTGCCAATCATTCAAAGAGCCAACAATAACCTGTAGGACGTCAGGCCCTGGTCATAAAACCTCGATGACGAGTTGACGCACCACAATAGCCACAGCAGCCAAAACGGCAACACCTTCAACCCATTCAACAGGGGGTTCATGAGGACCCGGTCCGGTTTTCGGCGTGACCGCCTGGACAATACCCAGTACCAACGAGATGGCGGCAGCAATACACAGGAGGATCTAGCAATGCAAATGAGAATTGGCGCGGTGAACGAGATGCGGAATCAACGTACCAAAACCTTGTCCTTCAGAGCCATCCACATGAGCTGCAGCAAACTCTTTGAAGGCCGAGTGGGGAGAGTGTTGGAGCCAAAGACGCGTTGCCGGTCTTCGTATGTGGCAACCACGGTCTCGGTGGGCACGACGGGTGCTGGGGCTGCGCCAATGGCGCCCTCTGGGGTCGTCAATACGACGTCTGGCACCTTCTCTGTTGATTCTTCAGATTGTGAGGCAGCGTTGGCGGCAGGGGCCGGGGCGCCTGGCGTTGTCAAACCCGCTTCGGGATTTGTTCCGAGACCACGCATGAGGCCAGCAGAACCGCCAAAGCTAGTGAGGGTCTCGAGATTCTTGGGGTCCAACATATGAGCAAGTTGATACGGCTTGAAAGGGAATGGTGCGGGGTTAATCGCCGCGTCCTGTTCGAGTTCTTTCTGATGCGTGGTCTTGCCGTCGTCCTCCTTGTTCTCGCCCTTCTTGCCTTTCTTCTTCTTCTTTCCATCCTCCTCCTCGCCTTTCTCGTTCTTACCGCTAAG
Source organism: Coprinopsis sp. MPI-PUGE-AT-0042 (assembly GCA_020736565.1). Lineage (NCBI taxonomy): Eukaryota > Fungi > Basidiomycota > Agaricomycetes > Agaricales > Psathyrellaceae > Coprinopsis > Coprinopsis sp. MPI-PUGE-AT-0042. Next base: position 156,579 of record JAHBOF010000129.1, on the reverse strand, counting down.
AGACCAAATTTGAGGCATGAGGGCGCGTAAACTATATCAGAGTAAAACGAACGTACCCGGTGTCCTTCTCATTCTCTGAGCTTTCGACGATAGTTGCATTGCTGGGTCGCCGCATGTGTGAAGACCCATCTGAGGGCTTCAGCATATCCAGCGATTTCATGCCAGAGGTGCCGTCAGGCTGGTTGCCCCGCAGAACCAGACTCGTGTTGAATTGACCTGTCGAGTGGTTGGAGAGAGTGGGGGATGGTGGAGCAGAGCCAACGTCAGACTCGCCGTCCGCTGTCACGAACGACGACGGTGACCTAGGTGAGAGCAGGCCAGCACTCGAGGGAACGCCCTGGGGCCCAGATGGCGACGACGGTGAAGCATTGTCTGCCACTATGTTTATGGAAGGAATGCTTGGTGGCTCGCCATTATTCGATGGCGGCATAGTGGAAGGGTTGTGAGGGGATATCGAAAGAATGAATGGAGGTTTTCTACCTTTCCACTTGTGCTGTAAACGTCTCACGCACGCACAGCCTTGAATTGAACTGAACCAGCTCAGCGGATTGCTCGCTTCACACACACCTTTTTTTACCAACGTCCAAGTCGCCACTGGTCGCTCCCTTCGATGCTCACCGTCGTAGAGCCCTCAAATGCTGCTCAAGGGCGATTACAGACTGCAGGGCTGTTTTCCAAGCCAGGGGAGCCAATAAACGAAACATGTTTACCTAATCCGGTAGTTCTCATCAGCCACTTCAAGCGCCCGTCAACCCAGCCCCTTGGCAGGTCATCGCGTCGGGCGTGGAGAGCTGCGCAGCTCTCCGTCGTCCGCACACTGCAGTGAGTCGGTCCACATATTCTCCCAGTCTTTCGACACTGGCTGTCGGCCAACCGATTCATCGATTGTGCCATAAACGTGCGTGGCAAGGCTAAAATCGCGCCATGACGACACCAGTTCAGCTCGCCCTGAAAACCTCCCAGGACTGTATTGTAAGTATTATCTCTGAGAACGTGTCTTGACGACATGCATGACGGCCGCCTACCGCATTGGGTACCTTGGCGATCTTTAAAGCTAGAGACTGTACCACAGGCAAGTGCGATAGGATTGGCCCCATTGACCGGTAAGCAATCTCAGTGTACACAGGTGCAAGTCAGTTACTATCTTGACTTCTCGCCGATCCGCTGCGCACTCGAATGACAGGAGATCGCTCTCGAGTCTCCTCCGTCGTGCGCTGGCTGAAGGTCCCCTTCGAAGTAATGGAATCGGAGCGCTAGGCAGTGCCAACAATTTTGTGGAATCTGCTGACTCGAATCCGATTCATGTCTGAGTTACTACCTGGAGCTTGCATCGAACTTGTTCATTCTCTCTATATCGGACGAGTTGTCAGCACCCTGTCTCCAGCATCCTGTCGCCTTGCATGCCTGCGTTCCTCCGCGCTGTCTTGGCTTGCTTTTCATTTCCTTTGACTGGTTAAATTCTACGGCTGGGCTGTGCGACTCTTAGCTCCGGGTCCCGCAAAGGAATTCTCAATCCACAACTCCTTCGAAACCCATCAAAAAGATCTGCGCGTGGAGCAAGACTGGATATGGGCTGGCATACCCATCGTCGTTTGTTTGGTAGTTTCTGACTTCTTGTTGCAGAAAACCACATTCTGCGACTGTTGTTGACCGTGCTGGCGAGCCCATGGCCAAAATGACTGCTTCTGGATCAGGATCAGGGCGATCCTCAGTTCGGAACTGAACCGGGAGAGACGAGTCGCCTGGTGTTGACCTCGAGGAATACACATCTCGTCTGATAGCCGCTAAACGAAGAGTAATCTTTCGAGATTTTACCTGCTTTCAGTGCCTTGTGTGCCGCTACTCTGACAAACCTTACGTCCTATTGCCGTGGGCAGCGTGAGACGCGGCCGAATCGGCAGCAACTCGTCTCAAGGAGTCACCGGGCAGGTAAAGCACAAGATGGACAAGCTCAGGGGGTTCCTCACTGCCTCTAGGAATGCGAAACGCACCACTGTACTCCTGCATTGAGGGCTAGAAGCAAATTTACGATATTTACATGTCCCCAAACCCTGTCCTATTCATACTCCGAGTCGCGTTAATCCCTTTTAGACTAAAGACTCGCTGCTGCCTCGAGGACAACATGTGTTTGCAACCAGGAGCTGAATAGACCGCAACAGAAGCTCCAGGGGGGATTGGTTTTCCATTGGGGTGAATGACATATTGGCGCTCGATTCTCTCTGAATAAAGCAAGAGTTACGAAGGTCCTGCCCTCATCCTCGCGCTTTCATAGACGCCGCGTGCGTGCGCGCCAGTGTGGCGAGGTCGTGTGACCAAATCCTCTTCGAACGGCAATCATAAAAGGCTTCAAAGAGCTTGAAATCTGGCTCCCTGGCTCAGAAGCGAACGATTTGCCGTTCGCAACGCTGCCAATCGGCCCATTGTTAGCAACATATCGACCATACGGCACCCACGACCTTAATGAGCCAATGGCTTAGTTTCGTCATAGATATCCCCATCTCAAACGCTCTGTCTCGAGCCAATAGTTCGGTGTTCGATCTCTCGCCCAGAGTTGCCCAATTTCCATGACCATAGTCTTTCCTGAGCACCGTCCAAAGACATTGCGGCTGGACCTAATCTAGTCGTGCCTCTGCTCTTCCACTATACGCCTGGCCTAGTGCCTCGGCACATACCAGGGCTCTCTCGCCCGAGACTGTATGGCGAAATTGGTACTCTCAAAGACATTGGCAACTCGTTTTCAACATGAGGTCTTTCGGTCGTCTAGTCGCTTGCCTGAATGAGATGAACTCTAATAGGAACATCCTCCGGACTGGTCGTCTTGGCGCTGCCCATCTGGAACTGAGCCTGAAACTGCAGATCTAGCACGGCCTGCTCCTACAGCGGTTTGCTTTTCGTCCTCAGCGTTGAGCATGTTCAGATATACTGTACCAGATGTGGGTGCCAATGCTTCGTCGGCCATTTTACGCGCAATACTACCTGAAATATCACCCGGGGTAAAGGCGGACTAGCGTAATGGTTAACGCGCCAGTTTCCGGTCTATTTAGTGCCAAATCTGAGCTGGAGATTGAGGGTTCGAGTCCCTCGTTCGTCGTTTTGTTCAGGGTCCAAATCGAGCCAATTCTATTTTTCCGTGATCATTTAACTGGGTGCAAAGGCCCCCAGCTAGGAACATTCAAATGTGCATTTTGGCGGACGATTGCACTTAGCCCTTCGAGCCCCAGGTTCGTCGTTTTTTATCGATCTTTTTGTTTTCGCCCCTAGAATCAGTGCGGCCACTCTACAATCCATGTGGTTTCACGGCGTTGAACTGCGCTTTCTCTTGGCGCAAATGCCAGCAGATAATCTCCTCAAAGCCGTGCAGCACAGGGGTGTCCGTTCCCACATGCCAACGCAGTTTGTTGATTGAACCAGCTCGAAAACCCGTCAGACCATATCAGAAGCAGAAGGCGCATCAGGCTCTCCCTAAGAAAGAATGGCTGTGGACTGACATTCCTCGGGTGATACGAGGCCGTAGCATGTTAAAATCTGACAGGGAATCTGAGGTAGGAAGGCATGCACCATACGGGCACTACCTGCAGAGAAGGAGGATCCGACGATCTATATCCTCGCAAGCTATTGACCAAGCTGAGAACTGGCAAAGCACGAGGGCAAGGCGGTGTAAATTTGCAAAAACAGAGGTGGCTGCTGTCTTGGAATTTCACGAGACGTTGATGAGGAGGAAGCGGAAACTGCTCCAGCTGGTTCGTTGAGGGATTTTCGACGGATGGAGAAACCCGCCAAGAACTGCTGTAGAGCTTATGATGCTCACCATGAACAAGTCACATTTCCTTGCGTGGATGTAGACAAACCCTGGGGATCTGGAGGTGGGTCAATTGCTTGCGTGTGGGCAAGTCATTGACATAGGCTCTCACGGCCGCACTTCAGACCACCTCAGTTAAACCATCTGGTCAGCCTGGCAGGGATAGCCATAGCACCGAAGTACGTCTCCAACGGAAACTCGGAAAGGAGGCTACGCTTGCAAGAAATCAGCGGATCACGTTGGACTTATTTATACTAATACCTACGATACAACCTTGGCCTTCATTGCTCTTGGAGGACTCGTGGGCCTGACCCCTCGAGCGAAGTGTTGAGCGTTTCGAGAGGGATAGAACAAGGCTTGCCATTATATCCCGACATCCGGCTATTCCTTTTCAATGCAAGATCCAATCTAAACAATGGATCGAACTACATACCAAGACTGCTGTAAGCCGGCTATTCAGAACTTCCTATCCTTCTGGTATGTATGCAGCCTAACACGCCTCATTTCCGCAGTTTTTGAGGTGGCGCTGAACCGCCTCGTGCGGGGCGGCCTCGCCGTGATTTCAAAGCGTGCCTCGAAACAAATTACACCACGATGCTTCATGATGTTTCTGTCACTTTAAAGTAGCCATATCCTCAGGGCCGAGGTGAACAACTCAACAGAATGCCTCGTGGGATATTCGTGGCACGCAATCAAACATATGTACATAGGCGCCCACACCTGAGTCATAACGGCTGTCGATCCTGCTTTGGGCGCTTAGAGATTCGATCAACTGATCGCGTGGCAATGCGGTTACTGGCGCTTACCTGCAATGCCCAGACTGGATTCCACAATAAAATATTCCTTCCTTCGAGCTAGCTGAGACGGAGGAGTCTAGCTTCGTCGAGCTCTCTTGAAACCTAGCAAGAAGCTGATAGGCATTCAGCTATAAAGAGATGCTGTGACGGTGAAAGGGCTGTGGAACCACAGACGATGCTTCGAAAGTACAATGAGATCCATTGTGCCTGTCCTACCCCTATTCTTGCTATCGTCTCCAGGCCAGCGTTCAAAAACCGTTATATTGCCCAGCTACAGTACCTCAGCGAACATTTCTGCATGCAGGTGGCGTGGCCACCTGAACGCTCAAGCCCCAAAGTTTAGCATTGAACCAGTTCGAACAGCGAGCTAAAAATAAAAGCTGTAAAAGCCAAGCCAATCGATACGTAAAGTGCTATTGACCAGTTCGACAGTTGACTTAAATCATCATCAAGATGGGCTATCGATTTCATGATAGTATTGACAGGCACACATATGAAAGTGCAGGCGCTTAAGTTCAACGAACCTCATAAAATGCCCTCAGGTCTCCCAACACGGATGATTCTAACGTCTCTATCATAAACAGACAACAACGAAAAACACAAGAAGGACGAAACAAACAACTACGTCATCCAATAGGAGAAGAGAAGAAAGATACACGATAAAAATATACAGATTGATTTCCAGGTCAAGTCTATAGATGTTTTCCTTGATGTTTGAAGCAATACGAAACTAACCCTCCATCTAGGCGGAAGGCGAAGCAACAGCAGGAGCAGACTCACGCACAGCGTCAGAGGTACTGATCTTGGTCATCTCTCGAATGAAGCTAGTACCCCAGAACGAAGAGCTGTACTTGTTCACATACTTGAACAGCTTGCGATGGTTCTCAGCACGGGTCGCTGCATCCATTGTTACAGCTTCGTGGATAGCATCAGCGACCTGTTGAGAATCCCAGGGGTTAACCACGAGCGATCCGTTCAAACTCTGTGCAGCGCCGGCGAACTCGGAGAGAATCATCGCTCCTTGACGTTCTTGTTGGCAGGCGATGTACTCGTACGATACCTAAAGCCGCAGCGTTGTTAGCTCACAAGAGTCGGGCCAAAGAAACGCCGACTTACGAGGTTCATGCCGTCTCGAGTACTTGAAACCAAGCAGACATCGCTGACGGCGTAAAGAGCGCAGAGCTCATCGAAAGCCAAGCTCTTGTGCATGAAGTGGATGGGCATAAACTCAACAGTTCCGAATCGACCGTTGATGCGCCCAACAAGCTCGTTGACTGTTGACCTTAGGTTCTGATACTCCTCGACATCTTGACGAGATGGAACAGCGAGCTGGACAAGAACAACCTGGATACAGCATTAGCGTTGCATATCCGAGCATCCGCGATCCAGTCATACCTTTCCGATCCACTCGGGATGCTGCGTGAGGAAGAGCTCGAGAGCATGAAGTTTCTGAGGAACACCCTTGATGTAGTCCAAACGATCGACGCCGACGATAACCTTCACGCCACGGAAGCGCTGCTCGAGCTGGGTGATACGATCTTGGACGCCCTGCCTTTTCAAGTTCTATCAGAGAACAGATCAGCGACTTCCTCGCTTCTTCTTCCAACACCCAAAAACAGAATCCAACTCACATCGATAAAGGTAGAAGGCTCAATGCCGATGGGGAAGGTTCCAACGTGCGCCAGTCTTCCTTCGAATTCCACTCCGTTTGGCATCGTCGGGAGATTCAGGATTCGGGTGCAAGAGGAAAGGAAGTGCCGGGCATAGTCGTAGGTGTGGAAGCCTATCAGATCACAGTAGAGCACTCCCAGCAGAATCTCGCGTCGAACTGGCAGGATCCTGATGGTACCAGATGAGGACAGCTACAGAGGAGATTGAAGAAAACTTGCCTGTAGATCTCACTGCTAGGGAACGGAGTATGCAGGAAATACCCGATCTTGACATTGGGAATCTTTGTTGGGCTTGGAGTAGGCATTTGATCAGAAATGCCTTCGGTGATTCTTGAGAATTCCTTGGAAGAGAATTTGCCGGCAGAGGGACCATCGATGAGGATGCGCAACATCATCGGCAGCAGCATCAAGTGGTAGTCCTGTACCCAGACCATCGATCCGGGTCCGACGTGCAGTCTAACAGCTTCAGCGAACTGCAAGTTGGCCTGGCGATATGCAAGCCAGTTCTCCTCGTCAAAGTTCATCTCTCCAGGATGATAATGGAACAAGGGCCAAAGGATGGAGTTGGAGAAGCCATTGTAGTGGCGATCTGCGACGTCGTCGTCGAGGTAAACAGCCTGGCAAGAGTACTCTTCCTTGAGTCGCTTGTCAACGATCGGACGGTCCTTGGGGGGAATGAAGAAGCCGGGCCAACCGATCCAAGTGAAGTTGAGCGACTTCTTGAAGCCAGAGAGCGCAGAGACGAGTCCCCCCGAGGACATCTTGAAGTGGTATTCGCCGCTGGCATCCTTGCTGATTGTGATTGGCAATCGGTTGGACACCACAATGAGATGTCCACCTTCAGTCGAGGGCGTCGAGGTATTTTCAGAAGCCATGGGTATCAAGGGAAAGGTGTCGGATGGAGGCTATGGCGAGACCGATGTGGGTCGAGATGAAAGGTGCTAGCACATATAAAAACAAGGAAGCTTTTCAGTCCACGGAACTATGCAGCCCAGAGGCTTTAACATGGTCTCCAGCGTCATCGCCTGATCGGTTTCGTCACCGGTGATATCGACCTTATCTCGGCGAAACCTGCTGAAGAACAAGTTCTCGTCCTCTTTTCCGGCATTGCACGATGTTACGGGTTGTGCTAGTACAGTCAAATTGCAAGATACAACAAAGTACACATGAGAAGACTATTGGGAGCGGCAGAATATCGGATTCGTTCTTTAACCGAAGAGATCGAGACCCTAGAACGTGCGTCAGAAACTGAAGTTTTCCAGGAGAAAGCCCATCGCTTACCATGTCCTCGTCAGACTCTTCCTCCTCTTCAACCTTGGCCTCCACCTTGGGAGCCTCGCTGGTGGCTGCGGCGGCAGCGGGAGCAGCAGAAGCGAAAGCTTCGGGGTTGGCAAGATACTCCTTGACCTATTACAATAGTATCAGCACCAGTAATGTTCGGATGCGATGAATCGAGCCAACCTTCTCAGATCCTTCGAAGGTGTAGTCAGTTGCAATGGAGATGGCAAGGAGGTTCTTGTAAGCGTTGACGAAGGAGTGGGTAACGGAGACGATCGTAGGGTAGTTGAGGGCCAAGGAGATGGCAGCGATGGTCTTGATACCGGACAGGAAGCGGTCGACGAGCTCCTGCTCATCAACGTCGAGAACGTCGGGAGAGAAGGTGTTGCCTCTGTCGTAGATCTGAACAACAGTCATACCGTATGTGAACGGGGAGATGTTCAACATGTTCAAGAGGGTGGCTTCGGAAGGACCGACACGGGTACCAGCAGTAACGACCTTGACGTCGGACACGATTTCAATGGTACCACGGGCAATCTTGGTGGGAATACCGAGAGCCTGGAAGAAAGAGGTCTTTCCGGGCTCCATACCGGTGTTGCCAGCAGGGACGGAAACGTCCATGGGGGCAAAAGCACCAGCACGAGCGGGAGCAGCAACCTTGTTGGCGACGATGATCTCACGAACATCCTTCAAGTCTTCTTCAGTGAAGACAAAGCCAATGTTACCCTTGACGTGGGGAAGGAGACGCTCGTATTGAGGGTTCTCTGAGAGGATGGATCGCAGAGCACGGCGAACCATGGTGTTCTTACCCATAAGGACAACACCCTTTCCTCGGAGAGCAACACGGATCTGATGCATCTGGTTGGAACCAACATTGTCGACATTGACGACGAAGATGGAGGCTAGTACATGCGTCAATACGCCATCATTGAGCTATGTACAAACCACTTACGGTACTTGGCGAGAAGCTCCTTGAGCTTATCGAAGTAAATTTCCTTGTCTGCGCGAGAGGCTCCCATTTTTGTTATGAGTTCTATGCCCCTGTCAATAGGAGCCAGCTATAGGCGAGTTTCTCAGACTCACAAAGTGTTGTTGAGAATTTCCTTGCTGAGAAATGCCTCCCTATTGACCTCTGCTCCTGAGGACATGATCAGGACCATCATCGGGTCGATCGACTCTACCACCTACCAGGTAGTGCCAATGGCTTTTTAAAGGCAAATTCTATGAAACGGATTAGATAAATATGGCCCCGAAGATTCCAGCGACTTACCAGGCGACGAGGAGCGTAAAAGGAACGATGAAGGCAAAGTGTCAAATTTCTGTGTATGTCGAACGTGGGAGACCGATTCGGCATCCGCTGCAAAGGAAGTTTCCGAGCAGTCACGGGGTCCTGTCCCAGTTTGGGGATGACCCCGATCACCCTTTGATCCGAACTCGGGTGCAGGACCACTTGGTGACAGCACAGACTTCAAAGTTTGCAGGCTGCAGCGACGACGTCGACGACGACATTCCCTCTATTCCCGGTCTGCGTCTGGGCTGCCTAGTCGAGTGGTCTGTGCGGCGGTGGAGACGACCTCAAAAACGCGTCCACAAACGCGAAAGTTGCAGCGGGCAATGGAATGTTGCGATGCTGCCAATCGTCGTTCCGCACATGTGTTGGCCATGGCAGCAAAGGCGTCTATCCTCAATGGTATGTGCGCTGGGAGTACTGTCAGGGATTGGGCTGACTTTGGGTATAGTTCTACATCCCATAGCCCGAAAGGGGCGGCCTTGCGTCGCCATTCAACCTTGAGGCATGCCTTGACTCGGCAATCTTTGCATGAATACCTGAGTGGCACATCGGCAACTGTGCCTTTTGAGAACAAGCGCGATATCTCGAGCCAGTCGCCACCGTCGGTCGACAGCGTTGCCAACCATGTACGCGAAGGGAAACGTCAGGCCTTGGGACAAAAACCAGGAGCGTCTGGGAAGCGGTGGGCACACTCACCAGAACAACATCTGCCGCATGGTCACCGTCCAGAATTCATGACGAAAGTCACCAGCGTCCTAGACGGTAAACTCAGCTGTGATACCCAGGTCATGGACGACATCATGGCCCTGTATAGGTCGCGCCAATCTACGAAGCTCTTGGAGGAAGACATGGACGACCTGATTGCAGTGTTTGGGACGTGGTGTCTCCCTCAAGACTCGTCACGGTCATCTTTCAAACGCCCCATGCTAAGAGGACGGCCGCCGGGGTCGCGTGAGCTGGGGCGCTATTGGGACTTTGTTTCAGAGTTGCAGGGGGATAAGAAGCTTATGGCCGGGAAGTTGAGTCTCGCGGATGAGTATTGGCAGATGCAGAAGGCTATTTTCCACGTTCAAACATCCCTTAGTGAATGTCCTGGTGAGCCATATCCCGATGTCTACACATAAAAGTCGCTAACACGACTCTTCTAGCTCAAGCTACTGCCAAACTTAAAGGGCTGGATTCCGCGTACCGTCAATCCCGCCATCGCTTTACCGACCCAGGTGTCCATATGGCCTTCTTCGAGACAGCCTTCACCTTTCCATCGACATCTCACTCTGTGGCCACGCTGCTATGTGACTACGTCCAATCCAGAGAACCATCCAACGCAGTCATCGAGCTGCTTTGGAGGCTTATTCTCCAGCCCGCCCTGAAACCTTCGCCTCAACTTCAGCAGAGGATGATCCGCCTTGTCGCATCCATGATTAGCGGTGCCGCCCGTCCCCTGAACGACCTCCTTGTATCTCTGGCTGGCGCCATATTTCCCTCCCCAATCGCCCCAAAGACGTCCACTTTGCCCTACCTCAGCCAATTAGCTCAAACGGCTTTCAATTCCAGCATACCACTTTCTCACAAATGGGATAACCTGCAGCTCCTCGCCATGACCATGAGCCCAGCAAGTCGCGCGACTCCAGTCCAAATCCACAAACTGGGTATATGCCCTCAATCTCGCGGTTGGCGCACTCTACTCTTTCTTGCGTATTTCAGGGCAACCCTCAAACAACTCGACCTTTCCACAAACGGACTGACTTCGCTTGCCCCCAGCACTCAAGCTGTCTTTACGTGCTTGTGGGAAGCATGGACGTCTGAAGCCTCACCTCCTCCAACGGATGTCGACCGTGCCGTTTCGGCCACCTTTTTGGAAGTGGCAGGGTGGTTGGCCGACGAAACACATGTTCGGCTTTGCTTTCAGCACTCTTGTAAACGGAACCTATGCTGGGCTCAGGATGTGCAAGGACGAGTCCCGGTAGCCGACTTATTTGCTACCTACGCCGTGTCCCTCACCCGATGTAGGGCGTACAAGTGGGATCTCGTCTTCCCGCATGTGCAAGCCACCGTGCCTGATGATATCTGGGATCAGGTGCTTCCTCGGGTCGCCCTCAAGGTTATTCCGCATGGCGCTGAGCGGGTCCGCGGGTTCACTACCTTTCTGGAATCCCGCGACATCGTACTCCCAACGCAAGTGTTAGTGAGGCTTGCAACGACCCTCGTCACTGGACAGGAATGGTCCGCCGCCTTGCCAATGCTCTCCAACCCTCGGTTCTCGCCATCACAAATTGAAATACTGGTCATATCCTTTCTGCGGGTATTTCAGACACAACGCACGGAAATTATTCCATCCTCTCTCGCGATTCAACTCGGTGATACCCTTCTACGAATCTACATGGACAACACACCCTCACCCGAAGCCAAGTTTCCCGTCCGGTACTTTTTTAAACTCATGATCGCGGTTGGGCAAGGTACCAAGGCCGTCGAACTCATCAGGCACATCTCCAGACACGACCGGGCCTTCTTTACGCAGCGCGTCATCCGACGGTACATGATGCACCTTGTCGCAAAGCAAAACTCCCTCGAAGCAGTGCGACTGCTTCTCCTCTTTCAACGTATCTTCAAGCCCCCAGAAGTAGCAGACCTAAACCGCAAACTCTCATTGGGATTCCATGCAGCCGGATCTGGGAACTATGCACTGAGGACTCTGCAGGCGTTCAAATCGCCCCATCCTCGGTTTCAAACACCTCGAGAAAGGATGATGAAGGGTGCACTCCTTCGGAAACATTCTCGACCCCGCATTGCCTATCTCCAGGTCATGCACGTTGCCAACAGAGTCGCCCCTAGGAGCCCCTCCTACATCCCAGCAATCCGCTTCGCCATCTCCTTTCTCGTCAAACACCATCGCCTATTCGCAGCTCGCAAACTTTATGCCCGCGCATGGCCAAACTTGGACAACAAAACGCACACATTGTTCGGCAACATGATCCTGCATGGGTGCTACGGGCTTGGGTTGAACTTGAAGAAACTCCAGAGGCATCTTTTGCATACCATGAACCTTCTTCGCGAGAACTATGGGTTCAGACCTGATAGAGCGACAGTAAATATCATCGCCAAGGTCATCATCCATAGCTGCCCCAAGAGGGACTCCAGGCCCCTTCGGGGACTCTTGGATGAGTTCGTCAGGAGAGGCTACCCAGCAAGCGGTCGGGCGCTGGGACAACGCAAGGTTCCATTTGGAACACCTGAACGAAGCGAACTGTCCTCTCAAATTCCATGGCCCGACGCGTCGAACACTATCGTCTTCCGTAAACATGTCCAACCACTCTACAAGATGTTCGTCACTGCCTTCTACTTGCGAAAGGACGTTGCAGCTGCCAAAACTGTGCTTGCGATGCTAAAGGATGCCAAGTTTGAGATGGTGCAGGAGTTCGAGAAAAGGAATGCTGCGAGGAGGGAGGGGATAATCAGGAAGAAGGCAAAGCTTGCAAAGCTGGCCGCGCAGAGTACAATTGCTTCATCTTAGCTTCGAATCTATCGTGTAAGTAGTAGCAGAGTTAAAATCGATTAAATTATAGAAGTACATCTCCAGTGGTTAACCCGTCGCGTGAAAGAATAGTATGAATTTACGTAATGTCGTGACAAGTTGTCATATAACTCATCGCGCATACGCCGACGTCTCGTCTTGATAGATAGGCCTTCCAGTTGCAGGGTCAAGGACGTCTCCATGCTCATCGTGTGAGGCGTCCCACTCGGCAACCTTGTCATATGGTACCTTGACGAGCCTGTTTGTCTGGGCACCGTCTGGAAGGCGTTCCAGGAGCTGACGCATTTGATAATGGCCAATCTTGGGCAACCAGATGATGACTAGGGCGTAGACGAAGCCTGCAACAGCAAGACTAGGTGGAGAGGAGACCATCAGCCCAAGCTGGAAGCAGATTCGAAGGAGACTCACATGGCAAGGCCGACAATGCAATAAGTGGCATAGAAGAAGCTGACGTCGCCAGCGTAGATACCTCCCTCGGGCGGTACCCAAGGAAGGATAAGTAGATAAATGTTGACAAGCACAGTGAACGCCAACACCACATTCCATGCAACAAACTCTCCTTTTGGTGCACCAAGAGCCTTTCGGCGCTTTCGCACAGTCCACAGGCCAACCGTCAACAAGAAACGGAAGACATTTTCAGGGTAAGATTGGAGATTGACAACTAGTGTTCGCGTTAGAAAATGGAAGCTGCATATAAATCAAGGATTGCGAACTTACTGAAGTTGAAGGCGTCACCTGCCGGTGGTGCGATGATAACAATCACTGTCAAGAGCCACTTGAGCAGGTATGGCCCAAGAGGGGTGTTGAAGGGGCGAGTTGAGGCCCAGAACCGAGGATATGGCAGGACACCTTGTCTGTTACGGGTTAGCGTCGCCGACTGGCCTCTCTTGTGAAAGTGCTTACCTTCCACACTCGCGAATAATACGCGAAGAACCAATGACAACGGCGAGCAGATTGCCAAAACTGCTGACTGCCACCAGTGCACTGAGGGCTGACACTGCGCGACTGTTACCGAAGACGGCGCTGAAGAAAAGGCTGGCAGTCAGTTCTCTGGATGTTCGAATGCTCTCCTTGGGGACTTGACCGAGACGTTAGGCATACAGTCAATCCGCATGGCTTGGACAGACTCACCGGCCGCGAAGTAAGCAATATTTGCAAAGAAATAGAGAACGAAGACAAGGGTGAGAGAGATGGGTGCGTATCTCTTCAGTGTCTTTACTGGGTTCTGTTCGCGCGAAGATCAGCGTCCGTTCATTCAAAAGCACCTGGGTCAAACTTACTCGAACTTCGTTGACGACAGCAAAGGCATTCTGTGCGCAATGATCTCTGTTAAGCTTTGATGTTGTAGCTTGAACGACACCGAGCGTACCTCGAATCCCGAGTAGGCAAAGTTGACCTTGACAAGGGAAGTCGCTAGGGCATTTCCGTTACTCGAGGTTCCCGCAAAGGAGTTTCTGAAGTTGGCGTGAGGGTCCTCGATCGAGGTGTGGCCACCGAGGACGACCAAGCCTGTGATGGCGATACTGACAGGTCTTGAGCAAAAACATATTTCCGGCGCAAGATACGACTTACAAAAGGAGCGTGAGGACCTTGACGATACCAATCGCATTGGATAGGCGAAGGGACCATTTTGTACTCGCAATCCCGACTGCGGGGGAATTCAGTTAGGCTAAAAGCACGGGTCCAAGTGGAAACGCCACATACCCAAAACCACGACTGTGTATGCACCAACGGCGAGCCCTCGAGTCCTCCATGCCGTATCTGTCACTCCCGCTGCAACCAGAATATACCTTGCCAAGACTAGAATGGCGCAATACGACCCAGGATTAGGTGGATGAATAGAAGTCGGAGAAGCTGATGGGACACTCACCGATGGCATTACTGCTGCTGAAAGAAAGCAATACCGATTGCACGGCGAAGACAGTGGGCATGAGGAAGCGAGGCCGAGGGTAGGCCTACATGGCAGGATTAGCTCAAGTTACGACATGCAAGCGACTACAGGGCGCAGCGGGGATGGAGAGACCGACCTTCTCAAGGTAGGCCACTTCGGCCCCTGATCTATGCGGGAAGTAGGAAGCATACTCCAAGAAGACAGCGAGCGAAGCTGGAGCAGGGCTCCTATCAGGAAAAGGTTCCGAAGAGAAGAGCTTGGGCACGTACCACCAGCGAAGAAGTATCCGATGACCCAAAAAATCAAGCTCAAACCAACAGAACCAACGCCCTTCAGAATGGATCCGGCTGCAGGTCGTGAGTGAGACACTGCGGAGAGCTCTAGTTGCAGTAAACATACGTGTTGTGAAGACTCCAGTACCAATCATTTTGCTGACATTCTATGGTAGTACCCTTAGTAAATCACGAGCAGTGTGTTGGATGGTCAAGCTCACCAGGAAGATCACGCTAACAGCGTCGACATGATATCCCAGAGGACTAATCTTTTCGACGGGCGCACCTGCAGTCACGGCCGCATCTTCGAACAACGAAGAGTCGCTGGCCGCCACCACCTCGACAGAAGAGCCCTTCTCGTCTATGGGTTGTTTTGTGTCTTCGGAAGCCATAGTTGGACAATGGATGGCCTTGACAAGGGGTTCGGAATGTCACCAATTCCAAAGAAGATGCAGTCTCCCTTGCCCGAGTTATATAGACCTAGACAAAACGTTATCTTCTTCCATTCTGAAGCCCATGGCGCAATAGTATAGCAGAATTGTGAAGGTTCTTTGATCCTTCGCTAATGGAGTGGCCAAAAGGTGACGAAGAGTACAGTTGTTCGGGTGATGGGAGGGTCCTAGAAATAGTACGGAGCATGTGTCCGCGCAGGAGGCACGAGAAAAGAAGCCTCTATGCTCTACCCCTTCTGCCGTTAGCCTGAGCCATAACTGCCCGAGCATGGGAAGCCAATCTGGGTCCGCGATAACAGCAGAAGAAGACGCGAGTTGTGTCACGCTCCAGAGTGATCCTCACCCACAGGAATTGGTCCTATTCAATGAAGCGAGTTGGAATACTTCCATAATAAATGGGCCAAGAGAATATCGTCCTTGCACCATGTGCGCGCAAGTGGTGCAAGGCTGTTTTAGTGTTGTTAGAAGTCACTGATACGATGAGGACGAGGATGAGTGGCCCTTGGCTACGAATTGCGCCATCCCGGCGCATGGTGATTCAGGGCGCTTGTGGTCAACATCGGAGATAGTTTCAAAAATGTCGTTATCCATCCTGGTAGTGCAGGGCAGATGTCCAGATCGTGACAAGGTCACTACGACCAGGTGTTTTGCACTGACCACCGGCCTTTGAGGTAGTCAAGCCCGCAAGAGTAGAGTGTGCATACGTCTGTGCAACCATCAAGCGACAAGAACACTCGGAGCACCCTCCCGTAAGTCAAAAGATTAGAAGAATAGAGCAGATGGTGGAACTGGGTGAAAGCGCTGAAACCTATTGCCACCGGAGTCGATAGGAAAAGTGATGCGCCTGATGCGCCCTTTCTGACTAATGCCAGCTACTGCCCAGAACATGCACTGCGTCGGTCCTTGTTCCCATCGTCCATCGCCCTCTGGTATGCACCATCATGAACGTCGTCGAGACCAATACTCAAGGCAGTAGCGCATCCCCGGACAACTCTCTGAGAGCCAGAAAGGTTCGTAGGCACAGTGAATGATCAAGGCCAGGACTGACACCATAGCCTTAGAGGAAGCTAGAGGATGCATTTCACACTTTGGACAGTGCTGTCCAGGATCAGGCGACTGACAGACCCTCTGCACCCAAAAGGAGTCATACTGTATCCCGCTCTCTGTACTCGACACTGGCCAAATATGGGGTCAAAAGCAAGGATAGCAAGCCTTCCGAGTGCGTACACAAGTTCTTGCCAGACGGAGTGGCGTATTGACCGATTTCCAGTGGGCCCAATTCATCACTGGCGCGAAGCAGCACCGCTCCAGAATTAGGAGATACAGCGAAGAAAACCCCGCATTTAACTGCTATATTATCTCGCGCAGCAACACGAACTAAGAACGCGTTTTCTTTCAAGTTCAATCCGTCATCACCACTGTTGTCCGCCGGGGCTGAATACAGGCCTTCCTCTCTGCCATCTTTCTTGCTACGTCTGGAGACTTTCAAAGTATCGACTTGGGCGAATAAGCCGGCATGTCTTGATCCTGTCGCAGCCTCGAGATGTGGTTGGACGAACGATGGCAAGGACCGCTTGGTTTGTGGCCTCTGTCAAGCGTCGTGGGTCGCTAGCGGACGAGAGGGAATGTCAAAAGAAGCCGGTGAGACGCTTGGCCTTGTTTTTCTGCGATCTACTCACAAATACGACAGGCAACGCGTTGATTGAGAAGCAGCGGCAAGGCCTAGTCGACAATCATAAGAACGGCTGTCCTTGGAGAACACGGCAATGTGATCGTAGGTGTCAAGGACCCCTGGCGTTTTCATTCGATCCTGACGCACCCTCATAGCCTCCATTTACTGTATTCCTCTCAAATCCCCATCTTCCACGGTCAAGGATGTGAAGACCAATGCCATAGCTCTTGATGCCCTGATGGAAGACGTTTCAATTCGCCATCCCCTTGTAAGCCCTTTTAGAACACTTGCTAGACTAAAGCTCACCGTGCGTAGACCCCAAATCAGCTCAATTCCCTTAAAAAGACTGTGAAGGCCTATCAGCTCGTAACAAACGTAAGGCAGGCAGAGACACATTCTATGCCTCCTCCTGCATCAGAAGATGCTATGGAAGTGGATGTAGATCCAAAGGCTCCAGCTCCCGAACCTGAAGAGGCAAAAGAACCGTCAGAAGTTGCCGTCGTGGCTTCCCTCTTTGGCTGGTCAATCGTTCCTCCTGCGCCAGCTCCCACTGCATCAACGTCTCTCGGGGACCACCTCCGCCGCACATCTACAACCATTGGCAAATCAACAGCAGGCTCCCAAACCCCTGCCCGATCCCTTTCGAGAGCAGGAACCCCTTCCCGGGGCCTCTTAAGCACTCCTCTTCGACCCATGTCCCGGCCGTCAACTCCAAGACCGACACTTGCACCAGTCACACCAGCTCGTTCTCGCCGTTCCTCCTTTGGCTCAATCTCTCGCGCGGGCTCGCCGGCCTTGGGTATGACACCAAGACCTTCGACGCCTCTATTCCGTGTTCCCTCCAGCCTGATCCCAAAGCGTGAAAACACGCTGCTGCATTGTCAACTTTGCCAGCGCCGCATTGGCCTTTGGGCGTTTGTAGCCGCCAAGGATAACGAGACGGGCGACGCGGATGGTGATGCAGGCGTGCTTTCGAGTCCCGTACCAAACGATACGTTGTCGGCTTTGCGACCCAAGAAGCCCCTTCCTCAGCGGCAGTTTGACTTGCTCAAGGAGCACCGTTCGTATTGCCCTTATGTGGTCAAATCGACTGTCGTGCCGTCGCTACCCTCCTATAACCCCAACCCCAATGGCACTACTCCCGCAAACAACTTGGCAAATGGCCTCGCAAGGCTATCAGCTTCCTCTCTCAATCCCAACGCCCCCATGGAAGGGTGGAGGGCTGTCCTTACCGTCTTGCTCAGATGTGGAATGGCCCAACGCCAAAGGGCAGAGAATGATGTCTTTGGACGAGTCGCAAGTACAGGCGATGCACCCAGTGAAGAGACTGAAGAGACCTCTTCGGATCTGGACAATGTGAAGGCCATGATGGCTGGTGTGAAGCGCCAAGGGGTAAGTGCTATCTGCACGGTTTCTGAAATGGACGATTCTAATGCTGCCATCTTTAACAGCCGAGAGACTTGCTCAAATATGTCAAAGGTCTGTTGGGATAGAAACAATATGTACATTGTAAAGCGATATTCGAACGCCCTATCTCGAATACACCTCCTTTAGCTTCCCCAGTGCAGCCTGAGTATGTCAAATCAGCAAACAGCGTCATTTGCTTTGGCAAAAGGCATGATGCGTACCTCATAGAATGGCTTGAGAGAAGCAGTGGTTGAGTCGTACACCCTGAGCCTCTTGACATTGTCCAAGTGGTCGGCTTCTTTGAGCATTTTCTTGAAAAAATGTGCCTAGGACTGGGGTGAGCTCACGTTTTGGTGATAGCGCGAAGGATATGCACCTCTTGTTCCTCGACCAACGTCCATGCATCACCCTCTCGACCCGCCCTAGCAGTCCTACCCACTCGGTGCACATACTTACGGATATCCACTGGAGCGTCGTAGCTGACGACATGAGAAACATGGCTGATATCGATACCTCGAGAGATCAAATCAGAGCAAATGAGACTGAAAGACCATTAGTCAAACTCTTCTCCAGGTGGACAAAACATAATACACACATATTGATCTTCTGCGCCTTGAAGTCGTCCAAAATAGTCTTGCGCTCGCTCGGTGCGGAATCGCTCGAGTACGCCTTCGCAATCACCCGGTCATCCCCTGGCCCACCATCGGCAGTCCTCGCCTCTTCGAAGAACTCGAACAGGCGTAAAAGCCGTGCAGTAGATTCTGCCGATTTTGTGAACACCAAGGCATTCTTGATTGAATGGCCATGCACGAGATGGAACATGATCAAAGGCTTATCAGCCGGTGAGCACACAACCATATGCTCCTATAAAGGGGCTCAGGTGTAAACCGTGAACATTTCTGAAAGTACATACCTTGAGGGTATCTGGGACTGCGAACTTCTCCATGACTATCTTGGATACGTTCTCTTCAACAGATTGACCCTTTCCTCTTTGAACGATGATGTACCTCGGGTCCCTCAAGTCCAGTGCTGCAATCTTTCCGGGATCCCTAGTAAGTGTGGCCGAGAAGAGGAGCTTCTGGCAGCTTGACACTCTTTCCTCATTTAAAAAGGTAGGGATGTCGGGGAGTGGAAGTTTGTGAAGGGTATTGGGAGCTAGGCCATCTGCTACCGGCTGGAGAAATTGTGACAGCGAGGCATCCGTAGAGTGTTGAGGTTCGGCAGGTCCCTTTCGGGGTGTTCGAACAGCGGCCAGAACTTGGGCAAGCCAGTCTTGGAAAGATTGAGCCAGCAGTCGATCGGCTTCGTCGATAACCTAGGTCATTGCGTTAGGATTCGCCTTCTACCCGCCGTGCTGTACGTACGAGATACCGTAGGTGTTGCAGGGAGAAATTGGGAGTCCCGGTCAGATGATCCATCAACCTCCCTGGAGTGCAGACGAGAATGTCGACCTTGCTGGATCCTCCCGCAAGCTGCGACTCCGAGTCGTATACCAGCTGTGTTTGCTCATGTGCAAATGAGTGATGCCCACTTGCAGAAGCAATCTGCGTGAAATGCTTTCAATTCAATGCTATCTCGTTCAGAGCCCCGCAACTACATACCTTGAGACCAGTCCCCTTGCTGATTGCTTCGAGCGTTTCTCGTACTTGGCCCACTAAATCTCGAGTTGGGAGAACGATAAGCGCCCTGAGCCTTGTTATGACGCGCGTTTGCAATGTCTGCGAGTCCGTGAGCCTTGATGTGGGGAAAACTATGGGATGCATACCTCAACAATAGGCAGAACATACGCCAAGGTCTTTCCACTTCCTGTTGGTGCAGACACACATATATCATGGGGAGGGTCATAGGGACGATATAGATTGCTTTCCAGACGTGAGGACAATAGGTGGGGGATCAGAGCAGTTTGCACTGAGATGAATTAGGGCATGAAAATCTCGACAGAACTAAAGACCTACCAGCAAACAGCTCAGTTATACCCAACTCTCCTAGCCGTTTCCGTGTCCTAGCGCTCAGGCGAATGTGGTCATGCTCGTCAGATAGCGATAACACTGTTGAGGGATCCACAATGTCGGCTTCGATGAGCTTGCGATCAAGACCTTGAAGGGCCAGAGTAGCCTTCGAAGGAGCGTCGGGGTGCGCAGGTAGTGGAAACCTAGGGAGAATACCCGCAGGGACAGGTACTTGCTGTAATTCCATAGGAGGTTCCTGAATTCCTTCTTCACCTTCAGCTTCCGAAGAATTCGCTGAAGCCTCATGATCCCTTCTCGAAGATTCATCCTCAATCCGTCTGCGTTTTGGAGGTCGTTCTGCTGAAGCGGTGACCGTGGATGCCAATGGCGTTCCCCCCTCCTCGTCTTCGCTCTCACCCTCCTCTTCAGTCCCGCTCGCTTCTACAGAAACGGCCTTCATCCCATTGCGAGAACCATTGACCTTTGGGGTTTTGGCCTTGTTTTTTCTGCGCTCTTTCTTCTTCTTGAGATAGCGTTGTTTCGCTTTTGTTTTCTACTGCAAAATGAGTAAATTCTCTGGAGAAACGGAAAGCCAAAAGCCGGTATACCTGAGGCGGACCGACTGTAGTGTCCATGAAGATGGGATGAGGGAGTAGACCAACGTGAATGATCGCTTCAGAGGAGGAATTTCGTAACGGATCAGAAGCCACGGAACAGAGATAGAGGTCATTCCGAGGTTTAGATGATATCTAATTACACAAGGTATTGAAGGTAAAACGAGGGCCCGTAAAGACGTTCGAGCTGGTAACGTGAGAGCATCTATGTAGCCTT
Organism: Coprinopsis sp. MPI-PUGE-AT-0042; assembly: GCA_020736565.1. Taxonomy (NCBI): domain Eukaryota; kingdom Fungi; phylum Basidiomycota; class Agaricomycetes; order Agaricales; family Psathyrellaceae; genus Coprinopsis; species Coprinopsis sp. MPI-PUGE-AT-0042. Next base: position 135,738 of record JAHBOF010000129.1, on the reverse strand, counting down.
TTCTCTGCTCGTCAAGATATCTTGCTCAGTAATATTACTTTTCAGACATAAACCACGGAAGATTCCATCCGTCTTGGTAAAAAGGGCCAGTGGCGAATCGAATTCCTACGGAACTTCGCGTTAGAGCGTCAAGTAGTACCCCAACACCAGTACTCACCGAAATCTTCCCCGCCTCGAGAACGAGCACTCTATCGTACCCAAGGATTGTGCGGAGGCGATGAGCAATGCATATGAGTGTCTGGCCATGGAACTCGGTCTGTATCGTATGTTGAATCTTCTGATCCGTTTCAAGGTCGACAGATGCCCTGAACACAATGGCATGAGAATTGGAGTCAGCTAGACAAATAGCCGGTGCTCACGTCGCTTCGTCCAACACGACGACCTTGGTGTCCTTGACCAGAGCACGAGCAAGACTCAACAGAGACCTCTCTCCTACGCTGAGGTTGGAACCTTCAGCTTCAAGGACAGTATCCAGCGTGATACGAGTAGCCGAAGCACCAGAGTCTTCGTGTGACCCTTCCTTGGGTTCTGGTGTCTCCGGGCCAACAAGGAAAGACCGACGAAGAGCATCCCACAATCGTGCGTCGTCGTACAAAGAGAACGGGTCCAGTGCTGTCCGAACATTGCCGCTAAATACGGTGGGGTCTTGGGGGATGATGGAGATCTTGCTGCGGAGAGTCCTCAGTCCGAGGGTCGAAATATCAACACTGGACGCAAGGGTTAGTCTTCGATCGAAAAAGCTTTTCGAGACGCATACCCATCAATGCTGATAGCCCCAGAATATTCAACGATCCTCGTCAATGCCATGATGAGTGACGACTTTCCTGCACCTGTCCTTCCGACGACGCCAATCTTCTCCCCACCTTTGATTGACATCGAAATGTCATGGAGAACGTTGGGCAAGCCAGGTCTGTACTTGAGACTGACATCCCGAAACTCTATCTCACCACGTTGCGGCCACTCTGAGGGAGGTTCTGTGGATGGATTGTCGTGAGCGGCTTCTTGTGGGATGGAAGTGATGTCGCTGTAGTGAGAGACTAAAATGGACTTCAGTGGGTGAGCGGCGCGGGCAATGTAGGGCGCTTACGTCGTTCAACTGCGTTCATGTAGTTCTGTGTTCCTTCAGGAGTTGCATCTTTCCTCCAGAAGTGAGCAACGTACCTCAACCTCGGCAGTCTGCCTCATGAGCATGGCGCACATCTGAGTCAAGCTCGCTGGAGAAGCATGAGAAGGGGTGACAAAAAGGAGATTACAACATACTCGTAAATGTTAAAATCAATCCAGCCTGAGCAGGGCTAATACCCGAGGTGTTGATAACGGCAAAGAACCCGACCTGCAGTCAACAGTTGAACAAATAGCTTGGTAAGGCGTCCGTAGGCTTGTCAGGCGACCTACAAAGAAGACAAGCAGTGCTCCGCAGACGTCAATTCGGACAGTGAGCCATCTAAAGCCTGTCAGTTTCATGCTGTATCTAGCCCATCGCTCCACTCACCGCTGATTGGTGACCAGCAAAAACAAAGCGCGGTCCTCAAGGTCGATGAGGTATTCATTGTCTCGAATGAAACGAGGTAGCTGCCCGTAGCTTCGCAAGGTCGGGAGGCCTACAATATTGAGCATACATTCCAGTGGCATCTGACGTGGCTCACCAGTTAGCGATTCAGACAGATGGGTGTACAGGAGAGACCGAAGGAGTGAGTCCAGTCGCTTAACCTCGCGAGCGCTCGCGCGATAGAACGAAGACAATAGGTTGTAGATGACAGCAACTGAAACAGCGACGAGAACTGCATGGGTGTTAGCAGAAGCCGACGCGGCATGATGCCAAAGACTTACTGAAGTATGGTTCAACGATAGAGATAATGATGATAGGGCCCAAGACTCCTGCGATGGTCAGAGTCACTGCAGCACAGTCGGCTTCAGAGTTTCTGGCTGGGGAAGCAGGAGCACCCACAGAATCTCATTGACACGGGGAGCTGAGTATCAACAACTTTGTGACGATTAGCGGGGATTGCCTTGGTAATGGAGGGAAAGCATACTGTCAATATCCTTTCCAAAAACACCAACAATTCTCCCCAATGGCTATAGAGCTTTAGCAGGAAGATTGCAGGGAACATGGAGAAACAAACGCACTGTTGAGTCGAAAAATGACATGGGTGCGTGGAAAACGTTGAGAATCGAGCTGTCGTGAAGATTTTTGGACACAAAATACGATATGATGTCAACAGCCACGCCTCTGGACAAGTCAGATGAGCAAGGAACTGCACTGGTAAGGATGGGCCTACTCACAAGAAGAGGGAGAAGAGGGCTTGGGCAATGCCTAGGGCAGCATATAAGATCTGATAAAATGTGAAGGTTCGATTGAATGTGCTTCCAGGCCATCAATGGTAGCACTGAAGATTGAGGTATGAGGGACGTACTTCGACTGCCACCATACGAGGACATAAGAGCTGATGATTTGACTGCCTTGCATGAGGACGCTCGCGGCAAGGATGACAGGTACCGTAATGTAGCCTTTACCAGCCAAGAAATACGTCCACCAGACTGAAAAGGGGTTGAGTGAGTGAAAGCTTCTTCCTCTTGGATGACAGACCTACCTTTCATGGGAATGGTTCCAGTGTTTCGAGCTTCTTTGATGATTAATTTACCCTGCAATGTTCCTTTCCCGGGCGACCTTTTATGGACTTCTGATGACTTGGTTTGCACTTCTTCAAGTATTTCACTCTGTGACCCCTTGGCCCCCATCGAGCCGGGGTCATTCCCGCCAAATTCCCGATCAAGCCTTGCAAACTCCCCCTGTGCTCTGAGGAGCTCATGGTAGGTTCCTTCCTCAGCGATGGCACCACCTACCATACTGTAAATGTAGTCGCAGGCCGAGAGGAAGTGGAGTGCATGGGTCACTAGAATAACTGTCTTCCCTGTCTTTGGGAGAGCAGAAATTGCATTGTGAAATAGTGCCTTCCCAACATGGGCGTCGACTATTTAGCGTGGGCCTTGGTGAGCAGCTATGGAGATAACCTAGAAAATGACTACACTCACCGGCTGACAAGGGGTCATCCATAATGACGATGTCCGCATTGAAGTACAGGGCGCGGGCAATGTTCACCTTGAGGCCAGTAAGCAAATCGCTTCGCGATAGAAATCCCAGACTTACTCTTTGTTTTTGGCCTCCACTCAAATTCACGCCCTTCTCACCGATCTACCAAAGTTCGCGTCAGAAGCAATCATCAACAAAGTAGGAGGCGACCGGCGACCTACCTCCGTCAAATCACCGTCCGCTAGAAGTTGCAGATCCGGGAGCAAGGAGGCATCTTCAATGGCGCGCCAGTATCGATCTTCGTCGTAAGGTTGCCCAAAGGTAATGTTTTCGCGCTGAAGGCCAATGAGCATTGATTTTAAGGACAAGGACTCAAAAAGGCATTACCAGAGACGCGTTCTGAATCCAAGCTGTCTGCGGACAATATGCGACTTTCCCCCCGAATGTCACTGTGCCAGAAACCCTCTTCATTTCTCCAATCATTGCCTGCAAGAGACTTGACTTTCCGGAGCCGACCCGTCCAACAATACCGATGAGGCTGCCCCGAGGTATCTTCATCTGAATGTCTTCGAGTTTGAATGGGGAATCCGACAAGGGATGCTCCTGCTCTAAAATTGCCTTATCTGTTTCAAGCTTGGGCTTGTCGTCGTCCTTGCGGAGCGTCTCTTCCCACTCGAATGTCGCATCTTCTATCACCAGCGCATGGGCCTGATCAACGTCGACAAGGATAGGGGATTCAGTCATGAGTTCTGCTTCGAAGACCCCTTGAAGTCGATGGAAGGCACTCCGTGCGTCACTCATGACTGAGAGCCCTCTTGGTAAGAACATCATAGGCTGGCGCAGCAACTAGTGACATCAAGTCAGCCCCAGAACGCGGAAGGATATATGATGTACTTGCTTGGAATAATGCCAAAGAAGCAAAGATGACCGCGACATCGAACTCCCCCTTTACTCGGGTGTAGGTGATAAATGATAAAGTCGCTGCAAGATAGGGAGCTGAGATTGCCAGCGCAAAGCTTTGAGCGGTGATCAGCTCGCTAAAGCTTGAACCAAACGTGACATCTACCTTGACGACTCTGCGTTGAGGATGATCCTCACGCCTCTTAGTTCCTTCCTTCGTAATTCGGATATGCCTTTGATAAAACAAAGCTGAGTTAGCCCTTCTCGCAGCTCAACGAAGTAATCTCTCGCACGTGTGAGGAATGATGATTCGTAAGTGAAGTACTTCACGATTCGCATGGATCCTTGAGGGAGGTCAGTCGCTTATACCTTAAAAAGCAGGTGGAACTATACCAAGTGCTTCCAACAATGTCTTCGCTCTTGCGTCCGTAAAGATCATAGACCCTTGGCGCTTTTTGAACTGGAACCTTGTTACGTACTGCTGGATAGGGCCTATAACCAAGAAGAGGGCAAATCCTGCCAGAGCGGACGGTCCAAGCTAAAATAAACAATGATTAGTGCAAAGGAGCCTAGAAGCAGCCGCGTCGCGATACCTGAGTGAGCAAGATGATCATACAGACTACGACCTGAATAGGAGCAGTCCATGAAGCATGCTATCTTTCGTTAGTACATGGATGCACGGACTAAAGAGGTATGCCACTAACAAACCACTGGCAGCATGTTTCGATCCGGCTAACCTAGCAGTCAAGGTGAGTTCCGCATGCCAGGAAGATCACTATGAGAGAATCAACATACATCTGTAGAAATATGGTTGATAATATCAGAGGTCGACAGCTGCGTCCGGGCTTTTGGGCTGAGTCGAACACCCCTCTTGTACAGCGCACTGATCAGCGTCGCTCGAGCGAAAACGCCTGTGACCATTGACCGCCAGAACCACTGGTTTTGGAGGACGCTGAACGCCATTGTTAAACAGAACAGCCCCAAAGCTAGACCAATGCCTCGGCCGATATTGGGTTTTGGCAGACCATTCTGTTCAGCATGCTCCACTTCTTTCGCAAAATTGATAATTTCCCGAATGAGGAGGGGGCAGGAAAGTTGCGCAACATCAGCGAATACCTTGAACACCCCACCAGTCCACCAAAAGCGCCCCAAGACATCATTGACTGCAAGAGGGACACTGGGTTTCTTCGGTTTAGTCCCTCGCTGCCACTCTTCTTCGAATCGCACGCGCGACTTCGAACTCGATAGCGATTTAACACTCCAGATGACCCTCTTTATCAGGGGAGGTTTTCTGGACCCCGAAGCAAGTGCCTTGTTGAAGGTTTCCGCGTCCTGACACCTTCGTTCGTAGGCTGCTTCGAAGCGTCGTGTTAGAGACGCCGCCGTATGCTCTTCGTCGAGCTTCCAAAGGTCAGATGCCTGCAAAGTGCGTTGGTACCCAAGCGTCTAAGAAGCGTCCTTCAGCTTCAAGAGAGCTAAGAAAGAGCAACCTCTGTACCATAATGGGTGTTATCCAAGAGTACAGCATCACAGATATGAAATTGGCTGTGGCAAAGGGGGTGACCTGCAAGCATTCGAGACATCCTTCCACCTGACAGCGATAGGACGAACCTGCGAGTCATCGGGATTCACTGGAGGCTTAGGGGGTGGTTCCTTCGGTATCCTGGAGTGGGTGAGCAGCTCGCACTTGTGCGTATTGAACCTCCACTAACCAAAGCTGCCAGAAATGGTTCCTAGTCTTCACGTTGTCCTCTGCCGTGTCAAGGTCAAGAGACAAGCCCTTCGTTTCTTTGTAGTCCTTCTTCTCGTCAGAGGGTATCGACCCATCGCTAGAATGAGCACTCTGCGCCATTCGGAAAACGTGGAGGTCGATGGAGAACAGAGGACAAGTTAGAAGGATACACGAGGTGCGGCTTTTGTGGCCTTGGAATAGCCGATGATCGCACAGGGCTTCCAGACAGGTTCAAAATAGACTGCTGGGTAGGCCAAAGATAGTTGAGCATAGATAGACGATGACATGTGTAGATTATGCCGAAGCCACCTCGAATGACGCCAGGAACATTGAGATTGCGGCGAAAAGGATGCTTTTGTCCGGCATGATGGTATTGATGCCGCATCAAACCCTACTTTGAGTCACTCAGCGAGCAGAGGCCTGTAACACAGGGTATCACCTCTGAATTCGCCGCGCGCCAATTCCTGTCGTATTCAACTGAATTGATCATGAATGGAACACGAATCCAAGTCAAATGGCATCATCATAGAATTTCAGTCATTTGTGCTTCATTAGGCATAAATTAGACGTGAATTAGGAACATCAATGGAAGAAGAATTGGGACTGGGGGGTATTTCTATGCTCTCGACGCGAAACTAAGCCAGGAAATTTCATGTCAAATTCTGCTTTAGGACCACCAAATGGCCGTCGAATTATACAGATATTAAAGCACTTGTCCTCACTGCATTCTAGGTCAGGGTAGGTAAAATGGTGTATTGGAGCCAATTAGTTATACACATGTCGATAGGACGAGTATATACTGGTTCGCGTGGACAGACAGCGGACGATGGCCAGGGCCGCCCGAAAAGAGCCCTTCGGAAACGCCAAATAGAGCTGAAACCCGAGTGTAGTCCAAGATCGAGCAGCTGTTCAAAGAGATATGTCAATGGACACATCCCCTAGAATCCGGATGCATAGACTGACCTTTGTTCGCCCCCGCTCTTTACAGCAACGAGATCACCGACACCTCAGCGGTGATAAGTTGTATCAGCGGTACCGGTCAGTCAGACGAGGGATTGGGAGATGTCGGACGCATGGCGAGGTTTCGTACATATATCGGATACTTCCTGAGGCGAACCAGTTGGCATATTGGGTGGTCTTGGCGATGTTGGTAGCAAGAACTTGTTCCAGAATACTAGCGGCGAGAGATTAGGAAAGTATTGGGAGGTGAAGAAGTACTCACCGACATGTTCCATATGCTAGGCGAGGTGCTCGAAGGGGACGCTATTTGTTGGCGGGAATAGTGACTGCCGTTGCACGGCAGTTATGAGCCAGAAGCAAGCACGCCAAAAAGAAGGATGGCTGTTAGATGATGGCGATGGAGAAGTGGTGCGCACCATCAACCACTTCTACATCGTTGGAAAGATTTTGAGGCGCCCCGGGAGGCGTACATTGGATTGGCCTCGATTTGAAGATATGGCAGGTGTGGTGAAGCGGCGCAGTTCCCTAGTATGAGATGAGAAAAGCGTCAAAAGGTGATTGTTCACTCACGAAATGAATCTTTACACTGGGCGAGGTGCGCAGAAAGTCTCTCGCTGGTCATCGAGAACAGTGGCAGCTGCCAAAGATGGTGGTCAGAGGCAAGGAAGCGATCACGCGCCAGATTCATTGACTTGAGTTTTGTCTAAGTCCCGTTTCCCATAGCCTTAATTCCTAGCGCATTATTGTCACATTCCGCAAAATGTGCGAGCTGTCCAATTGTCTACACATTCAAACCAATAAGATCTGAATAGGCGCAAGCAACATTTGGAACTCGACGAATTCGAGCCAAATTCGTGTGAAATTTAGACATTGGATCCGAATTAGTGAAATCCAATTCTCGACCTGATACGCTGTGTAAACGCCTTATCATGGTGACAATATGGGGTTTGCTATGCATTAGTGTGTGCGACCATGTGGTGGGGAACGCGCACAGTATTCGCAAGAGTTTACGTTTGTGTTAGTATTGAAGTTACTTGTAGGTCAGCTCTTACGGTCTGCCGATGTGACTGATGGCGGCTGGAGAACATGACAAACGCACTGCATACATGAACGGTGATAGAATGTCATGAAACCTTTGTTCACATGCTTTGGGATCTTTCTAGGCAACAGCTTTAGCGCCCCTCTTTCGATAAAGCCCTCGCAGATCCGGTACTAGGCGCTCAGCCAGGTTTGCCAAAGGGCCCCCTCCAACTGCCATCATGTTAATCCAGTCTGGGCTGGATTATTCCTCTACTGCAACTCTGAATCCGAAAAATCGCGCACTATTTGCAACCTCTGCTCGACTTTTATCCTGCTTGGTTACTGAAACGCTAGTGGATGCCTACTTCTATCCGAGTGTTTCTAGAGCCACCGCTGGATGGGCCACGATCTGCTTCAAGGCGAACGGGGAGCCCTTAGATCCATCAGGCTTTCTTGCAATCATCCCTCTGCACCACTGTCCCCTCATAGACCTGGAGAAAGATGTCTACGGTGCTCACAAAATTACTCTGCTAGACCCCCTGGATATGCTACCTTCGATATTGGTCGCTCGCGCAAAGCGGAGCGAAGACTCTTCTCCTAAAACCAACCAAGTAAGTCAATATCCCAGGCAATCGACATCGTCGTCATCCTTAGGAAGCCTTCCAATAGATAGAGGCTCCGGTGCCCGCACTACGTGCTCTTTTGCATAAGGATGTAGCCCTCGAGGTGTCTCTGAATCCCCTATATCTCTGGAATCGGTTCGCAGCCAGCATAGGCCTTGAGGAATCCATTACGCAGGACATCGAGGTTGAATTTAGTAGTTCTGTCGAGTGGCAAGGTGAGGCTTCTGCTGTTGGCCGTACAGGAAATCTTATCCGCGGCGCAGAACACTCGTACAGGCATCCTCCCTCCCGCCCGTCTTTTCCGAGCCTGAGTGTCATCTGGGAACAATCGATCGTACAGGGCCACCCCACGCATCCAGTAAGCTATTCAGAACCGTGCCGAACTGTCGTTAACATCGAGGCTTTCAGATGCACAAGACCAGGCGCTTTTTGCCTCCGATGCCTGCAATGAAGCCTGGGCAGTATGACCTCCTTCATCCGACTCTTAGACTGATCGCAGTGCCCACCTCCAATCTGAGAATCACATACAACTTCACAGAGATCTTAGCGCCCCTGGTCGTAGCCTTCGAGAGAAGGGCCGGAAAGACCATTGTGGTCCCCGACGGTCACACAATAGTTCCTGTTCATGACTTGCAGCTCCATCACATTCGGAGCAAGTTTCCAGAAGCGCACATCTTCCCCGAAGTTTTCTCCTTACCTCTGCAAGCACAACAAAGCTTAAGGTGAATAGCCACACATTTTAGCTCCTCCGAGTTCTGAACTTGGAGCAGGTCGGTGGTGGTTCCCGATGCTTTCGACAATCTGCATCTGAAGCTGGCTGTCGGCATAAAATTGACGTCTGCTGTGCGCACGATATCGCCGGAGTCTGCCTATCTAGGACCGCGATTCTCGGCACAGGTAGTGCCAGTTCTCAAACTTGACCCGAACGTTGTAACCGTGGCGAAGGAACTCGCCAGCGTCGTGCATACCAACCCCGACGGCGAGATTGCCAAGCACTGCGCTGCCCTGATTCGCGAATACCACGAAGGTGTGTTTGAGAAACGGGGTGAATGTGCCATCGTCTGCACGTCGCTGGTTGAAAGCGGTCACGAGGGCTCTGGAGGAGACATACCACCAGTCATCCGAATCTTTGACCTTCACACAGAGGAAAAACGAATCGAGTGGCTGTCAAAGTGAGCAAGCTCTGCTCCCATCTGGATCTGGCCTTGACCACCGTTTCAGCTTCTTGAATATCTTTTTCCGAGCCTTCTTGCCTTCGGTCATCCACAATGGTGTTGCATTTGAATGTCATCCCCAGAATTGTGTAGCTAGGTTCGACGCCAAGACCAAAGAGCTGAAGGGTTTTATCATCCGTGATTTTGGAGGCATCCGCGTGCATCCTCCCACCCTGAAAGAGACCACCGGGGTGGACATTGACTTTGTCGAAGGTCACTCCATCATCGCGCCTGACCTGGATGATGTCTACACTCGGATGTACCACACGGTCTTCCACAACCATTTACAGCAACTCATTCGCGTGTTGGACCTTCACTACAGCGGCAAAGGCTGGGCTTTAGTGCGACATCACCTGCGAGAGAATATCCCTGAACAACACCCACTTTTCGCTGCGTGGCTGTCGCCGGAGAGGAGGACGCTGCCTGGCAAATGCTTTATGAGGATGCGACTCTCTGGAATGTATAGACATGTGAGTCGTTTTGTGGTTACGTGTTGCGTTTGGTTGATGACCTCAACTTGAATCCACTAGCATTTACACGGTCCCTTCCCTAACCTCATTCACTACAAAGGGGTGGGTTATCCCTATGATAGTAAAGCGAAGCTGTAGCTGTTGGGGCGGCGGTTATTATAGGCGCCTGAGTGTCGGACCTCGAATTTTGTTTGGCATGTTTAATTTAACTTCTCACTTCCGTTGATCTGCATCCAACCTCCTTACTTCGCCTCTTTCGTCCAAACGCGAGACCGCCAGTGCACGTATACACCGAATGGGATAGGCTATGGTCTAGCTTTTCAAAGAGTTGGACCCCTCCTAAATTCCACCGGCAGTGTGTCGGATGTGCGGAAGCAAATGTGGGACGCGCCACCGGGGAGAAACGTGTGTAGCCACGCTATGCACAGTCAGTGGCCAGATCCTCTGGGCTCTCGTACAAAACTCCGGACCCGGGAGACGGGGGGCGACGGGCATATGTTGTGGCGGTTGATGACGGTTGATGAGCACTCTGGGTTATCAGATAAAAAGAATCAGACCGAAGGGTTTCGCCTACTCCATTCTACAGACTTTCGGCAACGCCTCTCGATGAACTGGAAACCTGTCTCTCACTTCTAATTCCTCCCTATCTTGTTTCCTGCCTCCGTCGCAGGGTGAAGTGCTCACAGAAGACAGCGTAGATTTCTCCTGCGGCCTTGAGGGACACCAAACACCTCACCGGGGACAGCATCTGCGAAGATCATTTCAGGGAGATTTAGAAGGACTAAAAGGTGCAAACTTTTATTGAGTCTTGAAAAACTACTGATCCTGACCTTCAAGGCATAATCGGAACCCCTCTGAAGCGTCTGGAGTGCCCAAGCTTATAGTTTGGCTTTGCATACCTTCTGCTCGACGTGAGTAATCTCTGGCAGGCTACCAGCTGCGTATATTGAAGAATTGTCAAGAATTTTGTCTTTCCATTTTGTTTCCACTATGTCATCTGGTACAGGACTTACTCCCCACGACCATGCCGCCTTCGCCGTGACCTCGCGGCTACTCTCTTGCATCGTGACAGAGCAGCTGCTCCCCGCCTTCTACGTCTCCACCCCAAGATGGCAAGGAACATCTGGAGTAATGATCATCTCGTCGACTCCTTTTCCACTGAGGCGCCTTCCTGATTCAGCGGCTGGGGTTTTCGCAATTGTGCCCTTGCATCAAGCGCCCGTGCTATGTCAAGGGCGCCAAACGGATGGGAAGCAGGGAATGCTAATTGGGCTAGTTGATCCTCTGGAGATGCAACCTCGTATCTTTATTCCGAAGTCTGGATTGGATGTTGCAGTTGAGGGGGTGAGTAGCTTGTTTCATAGCGAGCGATATCATCTCATCGGCCACTGGTAGGATGTTCATCTCGAGTTGAGACGGGCACTCCAGAAAACAGCCTGGGACTTCTCAGATCATAGCCTTTACGAAATTACCGATCCTTTGGTGTATTGGGAAAGGTTTGCAGATATCCTCAAAGTAGCAGAGCCAGCACGAGGAATCATTGGGGAAGAGTTGACAAGCTCCCGAACTCACCAATGTAAGCCTTCGCTTCTTGTTCCTAGAAAGCACGTTTATACAGCGCAGATCTGTCTTACACCAGGCCTCCAAGATGCCCGACTTTGCGTTCGCCTCCTATTGAGTGGGAGCAAAGTTTAGTTGCAGGCCATCCTACTCACCCTGTAGGTTCTGTTTCCTCTTCCGAGATTCCCTGCTCATGAGCATCCACCGGATTGCAGATGCACCGAGCAAGGCTCCACCATTTTGCTGATATGAACTACGACTGGTATCACCCTACTATTCGATTCGTTCAAGTTCCGCGAGGGTGCCTTGATCTCAAAGGGCCTTTCGAGTCGATCAGTCAATCGCTAGTCTCCAAGGCAATAAAATCCGGGACAGGATGCCTCAACCACGACGCCTTCGTTTATATGCCCGTCCATGAACTCCAAATTCCAACCATACTCAGGCTTTTTGGTGGCGTAGAAGTTCTTCCGCCCGAGGTTCACCTCAGAGCCCGGGCTCAAACCAGCATTAGGTATGGTTGGCCTCATTAAACCTAGCGAGGGTTAACAGTTTACAGGACAGTGTTGCTGGATGAGCTTCCAGGCTTTGCCTTGAAGATCGGGGTGGGGGTTAAGATCTCGTCCTCACTGCGAACGATTTCCCACTTCACCACCGACTTTGGGCCACGCTTCTCGGCAGAAGTCATTCCCAGATTAAACATTGACCGCAGTTTACTCGCGGTGGAAACAGAGCCCGCAAGCGCCATACACCGAGAAGGAGGCCCAGATGTTCGAAAACATTTCACGGCGGTCCTCCGTCAGGAGTACAAGCCCAGCGTCAACGAGAATGTGATCATTGTGGCGGCACTTCTCGAGACTGACCACGCCGATACACCCCCGGGGATTGCAGCAGTGACCAAGGTTTTCGATTTGGACACCGAAAGGAAGCGGATCGACTTCCTGGATAGGTTCGCTTTTTTAAACTGTGCACTTGACGCAAAGATAGACTTCTCACGGACGCCATGTTTACAGATATATTGAGCTGTCCTGCAAAGCCCTCCTGCCTCCCCTAATCCACAACGGAGTGGCGTTCGAAGCACACGCTCAGAACGTTTTGGTCAGAGTCGATACAAGCAACAAAAACATCACGGGGTTCGTCATTCGAGATCTTGGAGGACTACGGATACACCCCCCGACTCTCTGCAAATCCATCGGTGTCAACTTCGAATTCCTACCGGATCACTGCATCGCTACTCAAACAGTGCAAGAAATTTATCCCAAATTCTACCACACCTATGTGCACAATCATATCCAGCGCTTAACCCGCCTGCTTGGTCTGCATCACAACGGTGTGGGTTGGGAACTACTGCGCAGGCATATGAACGCCGTGATCCCTGTCGATCATGAACTGCGAACACTTTGGCTTTCGCCGCAAAGCTCCACGACGGTCGAGTCCAAATGCTTGATGCGAATGCGGCTGCAGGATTCGTATCGTGATGTGAGTTAACCTCTTCTTGTGCTCGTGTCATGAATCTGACCCGCAGCAGAACATTTACTGCCCTCTCCCGAACCTGATTCAGTTCAGACCAGACCATCTGGACCACCGCAGAGAATCCATGCTATGAACTCTGCAGTTAATTGCGATATACAGCTTTAATTTGTATCAACTTTGGAGAATACACTTCGGATAGTGGGACTTGGATACAGCTATAGACTTATATCCGGGCAGCCTTGGCGGTGAGCGTTCCGTGATGGCCATGGTGTCCGAAGGATTCTTGGCTTTCGTGTATCATGTCCGTAACGACAGGGCTTCAGCGGACTACCACTACCACACAGCATTCATACCGTCAACATCCTTTCTGAGTCCTATCTGAAACTATTGTCCTTTGGATGATTGGTTGACATCGCCTCAACGCTGCGCAGACGCTCGCTTTTGGCCACACCTTTTGATCTTCTCAAGGTAGATAAAAGAGCGCCACAAATCACGACAGGACCCATACCTTGACCCTCAACCTTCACCGTCGCCAGCTCTTCAATCGACGCGCTCGATCTTTGCAAGCATGTCGAAAGAGCAAGAAATTGGGACGCTCATCGTGGTGGTCCTCAAGGCTCGAAATCTCAACGACAAACACAAGTTTCGAAAGCAAGATGCATTTGCGAAGATCACATTGAATGGTATGTTTGCTGTCAAGTTGGGCGTCGTTCACGGTGCTGAGATCGGTACAAGGGAAGGAGCAGCAGACGAAAGTCGAAATTAAAGGAGGGCAGCATCCCCTGTGGGACGAAGAGTTTAGATGGCCGATATACCAGTCAACGGACAAGAAGCATAGAACGCTCGAGATTTCGTGTTTCTCGAAGGAACCTCGGGAGGACGATCTCCTGGGGAAAGGTTCCATAGATATCAGTGAGACGTTGAAGACCGGAGAATTCGATGGTAAGCGCCTCATCTACGCTAGAGGTACCGTTACCGATGGCTAACTGCATGGCTGTAGACTGGATACCGCTGTCAATGGAGAGCGTCGTTCGAGGCGATGTATATCTGGAAATGACATACTATGCCAATGGGCCTCCCCCTCCCTCTGCTAGCCCTCCTCCTCCTGCAGCTCCTGCGCCCGCACCTTCCATTGCAGAGACTATTGCAAGGCCACCCACGACCAAGCCCAAGCCTACCAGTAGCCTTGGTGTTCCCCAGCCATATTACAACACAGGTGGAAACCTGATGCGACGGCCTTCTAAACTGTCACCTTCAGATCGTCTTTCTAGACCCTCAAGCAATCCTTCAGCATCGTACTCGAATACCAGACCTTACCCGAATACCCCATTGTCACCAATCGTAGACGAACGACAACAGCGCCCTCCCAGTGCCCAGCCCCCAACCAACCCTGTTCCCAATCTGTTGAGACCCGGGGCAGTCTCATCAGGTATCCGCCCGGTTTCCGACCCCATCGCGAGTGCAAACCCTTACTTGACTGGCGCTGCATCAACTGCACGTCCGGGAACCACTCAGCCCAGCTACCAGCGTCCAGCTGCAGCTCCAACTCCAGCGCCGACCCCGCCGTCATCTAATCCTTACTTGTCAGGTGGTACTTCTATGAACAACCAAACTCCTTCGATCCAATACAATGGCGCACCTACTCCCGCACCCCAGCAGTACGCTCCTCCTGCTCCTCAACCACAACCACAGCAGCAGCAATATCAGCAACAGCAGTCTCAACAGCAACAATACCATCAGCAGCAACAGCAGCATCACCAACACCGTATGAGTATTTCATCGCCGGCACCCCCGCCTGGTGCGATCCCAGTGTTTTGGGGACCTTCCCAGCCTCAGGAAGCTCCCAGCGGAGGCTTCTCCTTCCCCGTGCCATCTGTGTCAGGTCCTACACCTCCCGCTACCCACTCTGGATCCTCACCAGTCGCGACGCCACCCATTCCTGGCGCTTATCCACCCACTCCTAATATGGCTCCAGTCAATAACCCTATGCGCTATGGACATCGCCGACAAGATTCTGATCCTCGAGACGATCCTGTTCTGAGAGCACGATACCAGACACCTCTACCATTACCACCTGGTGCTCCCCGCTCTGCACCACAATCACCACCTACCCGTCGGTCTCCTCCTCTGCCCCCTCCGCCTACGTATGCACCACCACCTCCTGCCCCTCCTGTGGCACCACGATCTCCTCCACGATCTCCTGGTAACGAGATGGACCGTATGAGGCTGGCACAGCTCAAGTGGGCAGAAGATGAAGCTGCGCGTCGTCGAGATCAAGAGATCAGAGACATGGAATTAGCGATGAAGTTGGACCTGGAGATGAACGGTGAAGCCTAATAGATCTTAGGAACCATAGGAAGTGTATAATTTATCAAGAAAGATACAATACGGTGCAGTGAAATATTAACGACATGACCTAGTGAGCAATAAATATGTTATGCGTGAGAGCCAAGAATGTAGTCCATGAAGAGGCAGAGCGTGGTCGTTATGAGATGGATTATGCGCGAGAGCTGTTTGGCGTCGAAATGGTGGACATGCTGATATTTCTTAGTTCTCCTTTTCTCACCCCTTTTGATTGCCTCAGGTCGTAGAAGTAGGTGAGGATGTAGAAGGTGAAGATGAACGAGATTGTCCACTCCAAGACAGCTGAAAGATAGGGTAGTCAGTATTCATCCCAAAACACATCCGATAGACAAAGGTTACCTGCAGCGTCGATGCGTTTAGACAGGTTAACGCCAAACGCTATGGCGAGAGCAATGAGAATAATGACGAGGACAACCTTCAACTTGTATGCCTTTTTCAGAGCCCCTATTTCCCGATATTCTTTACTGATCCATCGGAACTGCCACTGTCAATACGGGTTGGACACAACAAGTGAATTCATGATGCTCACCTCTATGACCGTAAAGATGGCACTGAGGGCGACTCCTAGCATGAAGATGAAGAGGAAGACACGATGCAGAGTGGCGTGGCGCTTGGTGTCGAAGATGGAGAGGAGGATTAAACCAGCTGCAGCCATGACCGAACCCAGGATGGCCAGTATACTCAGAACCCTCTCTCTTGTTCGCATATGAGGAACCAGCCTATAGAAATTTAGGCAAACGTTGAATGCTGGAGAGGCTCTAAAAGACGTACCGAGCAGAGTGCCGCAGACAACGTTCAATGACCAAACATAAGACGAAGCCTACTCCTGTCACCGCACATCCTGCAACGAACAACGGCTTGAGGAAGTCGGCACCAATATCAGAGATGAAGGCAATGCTGCCATCCTGAGAGACATATTGAGGCCGCCCCTCTACGAGCCAGGTTATGAGCATTGCCCATAGCATGCCTATCCTCCCGAGTCAGTCTTGGGTTTCGGGTTCACAAGACATCGAGCACTCACCAAACCAGGTGAAAGCGGTGACGAGTGGTACCCATGCATAGAGCCAATGTCTGTGTTCCAAGGGTAGTAGGCGACTCATGTAGCGAGGAGATGTCTATAAATCTATGCCTCTCTCGTTCGCTCACGCGACCGTTGGAAGGGGGGGAATGTGTTGGAATTGGTCACATTGTCCACGAGGGGTTTATGTATTGCTGGCAGAAGCTGTGGTTGAAGTAATGTGGATGACGCTGCGCTGCCGATAATGACAGGGAAGGGCAAAGCATCTCATACTGGGTTTGGCCTAGAAGTGCCTAAGGTCTAGAAGTGCCTCTGCCCGTTTTTAAAATCGAGTAAATCTCCTAAAATTCTGAAATTTGAGATTTACAGAGTTAGGGCAAATACACGCCTGCTCATACACTTCTGGAGAGTATTGGACAGACGGCTGGTACTCAGAGAGGGAGGGAGTGAAATGCTATCCAGTACAAAACTCCGGGTGAATCAAAATGTCTGGCTCCTTTCGGTTGTGCGTATTCGGTGGACGAAGATTGAGAATGGTGATGTCATGGTGAGGCACTTCTCGTCCTCTTTTTTTCAAACCGCACTTCCAGACCACAAAAAATTACGGTGGGTAGCTGCGACCAGTAGGCTCTCAAATATATGGTTTTTACTATAAAATGTGCAGACCTGCCCTCGTAGGAGACGTTCGAAAATGCCATCAAAGCAGTGAGGCAGTTCTGGGCCAAAGCCAGTAGTCCAGAACACAGAAAGCCCCACCACACGACCAAGCGCCAACCGAGGAACCGCTGACATCAGAGGATAAAACAAACCAAGCCACCGAAATGCCCTGAGCGCCTCTTGGGTACTGCGGATCGACATTACAGCCATCGGAGGTCTGATAATTGACCCGCCATGCACATTCTCGCTGCCTAGAGGCCTTTAATTGAGTGCTCGACTAGGGAATGCCTAAAGTATTGACGAAGGGTGTCACGGAGAGACGACGTCAGAGGCAATCAAAGAAGAAGCCCCTATCCCGGCAATGACATCACAGCCTCCCTTTTGTCGGGAGGCCCGAGCGCAGCCAACGAGCAGTGCACGGTGGCCTCAGGAATTGTGGTCAGTCCCTCTGAGCGAAAACGATGGTGACAAGTACCCGTGAGCACTTGACAGTTAGCTATTTACTCCGTAAACTCCGTGACGGGCCTAAACAAGAAGTAGAGAGGGTGCATTGTGACTGGGTAATTGGCCCCTTTGCCCTGATAGTTGATAGGCGTTGGGGTGGATAGGAGGAGGCGGTTCCGTGTCGGTGCTCATAACACGGACAACCTACTTATTCATGTACCGCGACACGGAACCAGCGAGAAAGCAGAGTACCTCAAGGGTCAGTGTTAAGGGGAGATAGAGTTGCTCTAGAACGAATCGCTCCTCGATTCCGCTGCACCGGAGCTCTGCAATGACAGACTCGGAGAAGGCGATAAAACAGTGCGCCAGTCCTTGAATTGTGCTCGCACCGAGTAGAGCGGCTACCCTCGCCGAAGGATCGAAGGGATATCCGATCGTCCGTCTACATGATGTGGAATGACCAGTAGGTTGTGAATGGGGAACCGCAGTGAGCATAAAGCTGATATTATTGCATGTAGGGACGCTCTGTTGTCGAGGTTATTTTGGGTGATTCTTCAGCAAAGGGTTCGTAAGCTGTCGCTCAATTGCCGCGTTCCCATTTGCTAATCATTTAGGCACAGTCCACGCGATGGATTCTCGTAAGCCTGCTTCGGTCGAAGAGGCGAGCGTT
Organism: Coprinopsis sp. MPI-PUGE-AT-0042; assembly: GCA_020736565.1. Lineage (NCBI taxonomy): Eukaryota > Fungi > Basidiomycota > Agaricomycetes > Agaricales > Psathyrellaceae > Coprinopsis > Coprinopsis sp. MPI-PUGE-AT-0042. The sequence continues at coordinate 117,605 of JAHBOF010000129.1, read as the reverse complement.
GGATTGAGGAAATACAACGAGGGAATGACAGAAAGAAAGTATAGAATAGAAAGGTAAGAAAGTGAAGAGAATAAGTTGGTGAATAGTGAAAGAAAAAAAGAAAGCGGAAAGAAGCGAAGGAATGACATCGGAACCAAACGAGTGAGAAACGAGTGCATGTGCAGACGGGAGAAGTGCCAAGACGGTGCTCATGACTTCGCACAAGCTCCCTGGGGGCAAGTGTGGACTAAAGAAGGTGGGAATGGTGACGGGGCTGAATGGACACCGCAGGCTGCGAGCTTCTTGAAGATCTAATGGGAAAATGGTTAGAGATGATTCATCCATCACAGCGTATGGCCGGTTGTAGAGAATCACAAGAACATACCTGGATGAAGACGTCTGACGACTGTCCACCGCTGACTGCCCACTTCTCATCGATAATCGTTATGGGCACGCCAGTTACGCCCTTTGCGCGGGCGGCGTTGCATAATTCGTCGACGTCTTTTTCCAGTTCCTCTGACTCGAGAAATTTCAAAGCCTTGGGTTGCGCCATTAGCACCAATAATTGCGAGCGAGGCTATTGCGAGGGTACTCACGTCAGCTTTGTTCATAATTCCACCTTCCTCAGCAAGCTCTGCAAGGACGTTGATATCTGAGATGTCTCTGCCTTCCTGCATTGTTGCCTTGAAGATGGAGGTTATGAGTGGTGTTTGCAGTTTCTGGCCTCCGACTTTGCGTGCTTTCAGCGCTAGTCGGTGCGCATGGGTAGACTGGCTCATAACGCCTCGTAGCGACCTGTGAGCGCTGTCATGAGCAAGGAGGCGCCGAATTGAGAGGGAGATGAGACGAACACAGGGATTCCCTTCTCTTCAGCCCAACGGTTGATGTTCTGCTCCATCGCGGCGAACTTCTCCTTTCCAATAAACTTCTCCAGGAATTCCTCCCTCTTGTAACGATCTTGGCAACGCTTCGGTAGGATGTTGTTGCTAATAAGCCGGAAGGGCATATGCTCGATTTCGAAATCTAGTGGTAGGTTAAGGGTGGTTTTGCAGTGGTCGACGGCCTCCAGGAGTTCATGTTGGCCAATACAACAGCTCACGCAGACCTATAGGATTGCAGAGATGAGACAGCGCCAGGGCCGAACGATAAGCATCACTCACAAAGTCTGTGATCACAGTGAGCTTCACTACACGGTTGGTAGACATTGGGAAGGATGCGACGGGTGGTCGGTGAAGAGTGGTAGAAACAGTGACAAGAGATATCAACAGAGGTTGCGAGCTGGTTATGAGGGGCTTCGTTGGAAGGGGAGGAGCATGTAGACGGAGGTGAAGGAAGGAAGAGACCGATCCGGGGCTGCTCTACTAATAGCACTGCTATCAGTCAGCCGAAGGGCTTGCTGACACTATACGCTCATCATTTCCCATAGTCCATTACTCAAGACCTCTTTTCAAGTTCTTATCAACGCCCGATTGTCTATTTGTCAATTTATCCTACAACGCATCCAACAGGATTGGCGTTCGTTGGAGAAAAGCTATGAGCAGAGAGACCACGAAATCTTCGCCAGGAACAAGGATCCACAGGCTTAGTAAATAGTACCCGCATCTGTCCATTCCTTCCCAAAAGTGAACCAGCACCTTGGGTCCGCATCACCTCGCCGTTATGGACCATATACAGTGCCAAAAGTAAATACACTCGTCGCCCGTTCCACGTAGTCGTTATCCTAACAATCAGTTTATCATGGAAATGAGCTGCAAGGAAATCCGGCAGTCATGTGCGTGAACGTTAGTCTTCCAAATCATGGGGGTCGTCGTATCCGAGGCCGGGTGGCCATCGTTCGAGAAAGTCATGATTCTGAACGCCTACTTGATCAGCAAGCATATCAAGACGATGCTTTGTACGAAGGGCGCCTCGGCTTCGCCTATCGAGCGTCACGGTATCCAGACGGGACTCGGTGAGGCCTCGTGATGATACTAGCCAGACGAGGTGTTGCACGTCGGTGCCGGAGAGCTGACGAACGTTCAGCGTGCGGAGGTGAGGCCAGGGAAGCGGCTGGCCTAGATCGAGGGCTCTGTGTGAGGCTCCTAGGCTTTCGGCGAGGGCAGCAAAGCTGCAGTCTTCGATAGATAGGGTTGTGATGTTTGGTGCCTTTGTAATGAACATCCGGACGTATGCAGCATCGAGATTGGTTGTCTCCAAATGCAGCCCAACGAGGGATGGCATGGAATTGAGCGCGACAGTATCGACTCTTTGGAGGAATAGGTGTTCGAGGTTAGGCATCCAAAAGAGGGGTAGAATTGCATCGATAGGGGTGTACGGGTCGCGGACGCGAAGGGATTGCAAGGTCCTGAGGTTGATAGGCGCGGGACCTTCGATGGGCCCTCCGGAATGCCGAATGCAAAGCCTGTAAAGAGACATGCTCTTCAGGTTGGGTAGCTCCTCCAATATACCCTTGAGCTGTGACCAGGTCAGGAACGACCGGCTCCAGCCATCCAAATGCAGCGTCTCAATCAAGTTACTCTGAGGATGCAAAGCACCCAAAGCCACGCCTGCAAGTCGCAGAAAGCGAAGTCGGGGTGTGTTCATCATGGCCGCATCTTCCAGATTACACGCCATTCGAGGCGAGTTGGGGCCACCGTCAAACGTCGCCTGGACGTTTATGGAAAAGTGCTCTAGGTTCGGTATTTCGAGCCCTTTGAACTTGCTTTGCAAGTCAACCGCATCCGCGGTATTGATGAGGAGGGATATCCTCCGCCATCGTTTCGAGTGACAGCCGATGAGGTGCCAGGGAGAAGAGGGCCCCTGATAGCTACCAGCAAGGGCGAGGGTCATATCAAGATAGCAGTCCCCCGACCGTGCGAGATGGGCGGCGAGACAATCCAAGGCCTTTTCGCTTATGCAGTGGTAGCGAAAGGACATGTCGATCTCGTTCCACAGCAGCGACGTTGTGAGGATAATGTGCCGCCACTTGGCGCAGATTCGTGATAAAGAAAGCAGGCATTTTAGCGCTTTCTTGGTGCTTTGAGTGCGAGACTCGTGGTGAACCATCATGAAGATGGTGGACATGAGCTCGTCAGGGATGCGTGATACAGGGTTTTGGTTGTTTCTGAGCGTTGCATATCGAGCATTCTCTATGTCGAGCTGCTGCTCGATCTCCCGAATTTCGGAGAGGAGGCGCGTCTTCGCGTCCTGCAGCCGTTCGATATTGTTTGAACGGCCAACAACTCGCCGCTTTGATTTGCGACATTTGTCATCGTTCCTCTGGGCGAGCGAACTTGAGAAGCATTTCGGCAAGTAGAAGAAACAGCAGAGACTCAGCAAGTACCTGTTGTTTCGTCGATAGGCTAGTGAGGGGATGGGATGCGTAATCGTTGCTGTCAGCGCCCAAGATGCCCGATCTTCAGCTTATTCTCACGCGATTTGGACGGGCGCCTATTTGTGGACAGTCGGTCCGGCGGGGTAGAGCAGTACAGAGCACCACAACTAGGGCGATGCTTTCAATCCAACCGGGAGTGTTATAATCTGCGTACATGAGCTGACCGGCCTTGGTAATGCAAATCCGCCTGGCTCAAGCAATCTACGAGGGGCTTCCTAGGAATCGAAGCCTCTGTCAAGCTAGCAGTGGCGCTCTGGGCTAGAGCCTATGCTGAGCTTGGGTGGCTGAGGGCAAGTGCACTTGACATGGAAGGCAATATGTCTAGTTCTTAAATCCGCGCTGCTCGCGGCTGGAGCTTGAGGCTCTCTGCTGGCTCGAGGTAAAGATCCAGCAGACCCTGAATATAATTTCGCAGAACAGCAAACGGTTTATTATGCCACTGAAACGAGATAGAAAAAGGCTGGTAAACACGAGGCACCGGAAAACAAAACGGATGCAGAGAGGAAGCCGGAGTGGGTGTGATTCCCAGGGCCAAGCAAGCGCAAACTAAGCTCTGAAATTCAAAGGGGCCGGGTTGTTCCCCGTCCCAACATACTGTCAACCGGCCTACTGAACTGGCCATCTGCTTTTCTATCCCAAACTGTCTTGATTCTTGGATTCCAGAACTGTTTCTTCACCGAAGATGACTACACCGCATGTTATAGCCTCCTCGTCGACCCATCCCAGCCATTCCAGCGGCAGCAATGGTCTTGTGGGCAACAATGGTTACAGAGTGGGCAAGAAGATTGGCGAAGGTTCATTCGGAGTCGTATTCGAGGGTGAGTGCCTTGCCCTATGTGTGTGCTGGCAATGCGCATGTCGCTTTGATTAATACGTCCGTCGCCATTCCTGGTGATGGCACGTCTGCAACGAGTATTCGTCGCAGCGAGGATCTTCCTTTTGCTGGCAAACTGGCGCGAATGGATCAGGAATACGCATGCTGACTTGCGCCCGTTTGCGCTCGTTCTCCAGGATTGAAACTCGCCACCAACACCCCAGTGGCAATCAAATTTGTTCGTCTCTCCCGTGCTACCGGAGCTTCATCCACCCTCAACGTTTATTCATAGGAACCGCGAAAGTCGGATGCTCCTCAGCTACGCGATGAATACAGGTCATACAAAACCATGCATGGAACACGTTCGTCGCCATTCTCCATGTCGCCCCCTGAGCTGCCACTGATGTGCCACTCCAGCGGGTGTTCCACAGGTTCACTACTTCGGGCCCGGAAGGATTGCACAACGTCCTAGTCATAGATCTATTAGGCCCCAATCTCGAAGATTTGTTCGACATGTGCGGCCGCAAGTTCTCAATAAAGACGGTTTGCATGGCGGCAAAGCAAATGGTGTGTAAAATTTCCCTTTTACAAATTGCTGTTCTCTAGCGGCATTCATGGTGTCCGGGGTATTGTCGGACGGTTGACGCTATCCGCTGTGTCTCCTCGACATTTGTTACGGCAGAGAGGCTAGAAAACTCTAGTGAAGTCCAGGAACTGACTGTTTCCTTTCTTCAGATTACTCGCGTGCAGAGCGTCCATGAAAAATCCCTTATTTACCGTGATATCAAACCGGATAACTTCCTCATCGGTGTTCCAGGCAGCAAGACTGCCAACGTTGTTCACATCATTGGTAAGTGTTTCTGAGTTGCCTTGCTTCCAATCACTTAACCAACCACCGTAGATTTTGGCATGGCAAAACATTACCGAGATCCTAAAACCAAAGTCCACATCCCGTACCGAGAGCGCAAGTCTCTCTCTGGTACTGCCCGATACATGTCCATCAACACTCACTTGGGTCGTGAACAATCCCGACGAGATGACCTGGAGTCTCTCGGTCATGTTTTCATGTACTTCCTTCGCGGTGGACTTCCATGGCAGGGCTTGAGGGCAGCCACGAACAAGCAGAAGTACGAGAAGATTGGCGAGAAGAAGCAGACGACTCCTATCTCAGAACTATGTGAAGGATTCCCTGGTGAGTGAGGTTCTAGCTCCAAGAAGCTGACATTGCTCATTAGCCTTCAGAGGAATTCACTATTTATATGAACTATGTTCGCAAGCTCGGCTTCGAAGAAAACCCCGACTATGATTTCTTGCGGGAGTTGTTTACCAAGGTTTTGAGGACCGTGGGCGAACCTGAGGACGGGGTGTACGACTGGATGTTACTCAATAACGGCAAGGGATGGGAAGCCAGTAACGTAAGTCTTCTTTCGTGAAATCAAGAGGGAGGCTAAACGTCTCGCAGGGCCATTCTTCAAGAGACAGGGAGCGTGAGCACCGACGGGAACATGGTCGTCGGTCAAGGCAGCCTGTGCAAGATGGCTCCACGCCAAACGGTCTTCTTGTTAGCCCTGCCCCAGCGCACATGAAGAGCAGGAGTCGACAAGCCGGAGACCGCCATCGTGACCGGGATGCCAGCGCCCAACAGATCCCTCCACAGAGCCGCCGCACGAGCCAACAGCGCGATTTGAACAGCTCAGCAATTCCTACGCCTCATCCATATGCGACTGCTCCCAGTCCCAACGGCTTCAAGTCTCAGGCCGCCCACCAATACGGTAGACATTCACCTTATACCCAGTCGCAACAAAATGCTAACGGAATGCATGGTGGCTCCGAATCATTTTTGTATGGACAAGGCCAAACCAACAAGTTCGCTTCCAACGCAAGGGACGGTACAAGCACACCTCGTGGCGATGTCTATGGCGGCGGCACAAAGTCGATGGGCGTTTACGACCGTCAACAAATGCACAGTGGTCTCGACGACGATCATCATGGAAAGCGGAAAGGATTCTGGGCATCCCTATGCTGCCGCGGCTAGGCTCCATTCCTTGTCTAAACCTTCTCGGACGATGCGTTACCTCTTCATCGAGTCTCCAGCGTATTCAATCGCTCCCACCACGCTCTTTAATATCCGCCTAATCTCTTTCTTCCACACTCGTAACGACCACGCATGACTTCTCCTAACGCCCCACGTTCCCTGCTTTGTAGCCCAGTTTCACTCTCGCTTTCTTATTAATCTATCGCTCTCTCCTTTTTCTCAACGACATATGGATTGCGTTTGTTCGCCAATAGAATATACCTTCTGATTGTCATGACCCCTATCTATATCCCTCTCCTTCAGCTCTTGCACCTGTATTATGTAGCGAGTAATCAATTCCTTTCTCTTGGGTTCATCGCATGAGTCTTTGCAGCTCCCGCCAAGCTCCAGCTTGAACCGGACCTTGGAAAGCAGGTCGGATGTGATCCAGGAATAGTCCAAAGATAAATTTATCACACCTTGCCCTCTTGCGCTCAACTCCGATTTGCCTTTCCTGAAGCGGCCAGTATCTCTTATCGCAACAACCTCGCAGTTAGCCCGATACCGTACGAGTGCTCGATATATAACCTCGCATGGCCGATAACGCAGAAGCCCACGAACGTCATGAGGATTCCTCATCGATAAACGTGCTTGCGCCGACGCCACCTCCCTCACAGGGCCGTGACCCACGACTCTCTGACGACCTTCACCGCGTAGCGGGTGTGCTGCACGATATGACTATTGCTGCTGATGGTACCGTACAACCTGTCAGCCCTGGGATCCCTCCAGCGGCGTTTGGAGCAGGTGGCACGCTGTGAGTTCTTGCCCTTTGCCTCTTGACGGTTTCTGTCAACATGACTGTGGGGGACGAGAATACTGATGTACCACCTTCTTTCTTCTTCCTTATCTTTGTCCGCTTCACCAACTGCGCGATGTCTTTGAATGTGAAACACTATGAAGGCTCAAGGAGTTTGACCAGGCATCGGCGTTCACCAGTCGAAGAGGGTCGCAGAGCGGTACTCCACCGACTGGATCTGTCAAGGGAATCGGTAGCAAGGTTGCAAAGCCCGACTACTCTGAATCCAAGATCGTGGTTGCAATGGTACGCCCTGTGGTCTGTCCGCGTCTAGTTATACCTTCTAAGGCGCCTCTCAGGTCGGATTACCTGCACGAGGAAAGTCATACCTAAGTAACAAGCTGATGATCTACCTCAAATGGCTCGAATACGACGTCAAGGTCTTCAACGTCGGACAACTGCGAAGGTCGAGAGCGAGACAACAGGCTCAGAAGTACGACGATCATGAAACTCGTTTCGAGACCGCGTTACCTGACGAGAGCTCTCTTAGAGGCGGCGTCAAGGAAGAGCACAATGCTTCCTGGTTTAGCCATCAGAACGCACAAGCAAATCAAAGTCGAGAACAACTCGCCCATGACAGTTTGGAAATGTTGATCCAGTGGTTGAAGGATGGAGGAAACGTGGGGATCCATGGTGCGTCTGTCGTGGCCTCTGGGAATAGAAGGGATAGAGCTGAAGTGAGTAGACGCGACGAACAGCACGCGCATGCGAAGGTCAGCTTGTATTGGTTCTTTGCCCCTATCTGCTTGATTTAACTCGGAGTAGAGCCAGCATCGAGGAACGCGTCAGAAAAGAAGAGGGCATGTATCTCATCTTTCTCGAGTCCTTCTGTGACGACCCAGCCGTCATCGCCGCCAATGTGGCTCTCAAAGTCAGCTCTGGCGACCCGGATTACAAGGACATGCCGCCCGAGATTGCCAAACGGGATTTCATCCGACGCATCAAGGAATATGAGAAGGTGTATGAGACAATCACTGAGCCCAACCTTTCCTATCTTCGGATTGTGAATGTCGGAAACCAGGTGACTGTGTCTAGGATCCATGGGTACTTGCAGAGTCGAATCGCGTTCTTTTTGATGAACTTGCATCTGAAGCCAAGGAGTATCTATCTGTCACGGGTGGGGAGCTTATTTTTTCGTTTAATCCCATTTGAAGCAGAAGCTGATTGAGATGGCAGCACGGGGAGAGTCAGTTTAATGTGGAAGGGAAGATTGGTGGAGATTCTCTACTTTCGCCACGGGGGGTTCAGTACTCCGAAGCGCTCCCCGCGCTGGTCACCGACAACATTGGAGCTGCTCCGTTGACGGTATGTGCACAGCGTGTTATTCATTTCACAGCGCATATCACCAACTCTCGCTAATAGGTGTGGACGTCGACCCTGAGGAGAACCATCCAGACGGCGCAACATCTTCCGTACCCCAAACTCACTTGGAAGTCATTGGACGAACTAGATGCGGGTGTCTGTGATGCTATGACCTACGAGGTGGGTGTATTCTCAGCTGATGCGGTAGATATGGATCTCATGTATCCTTCTGCAGGAAATCGAGGTAAGTCACCGGCTGGGTGGCCCAGAAGGTTGATAACGAACTCTGCCCAATAGCAAGCATATCCAGACGATTTTACAAATCGTGATGAAGACAAATTCAACTACCGTTATCGAGGCGGAGAGTCTTATCGTGATGTTGTCGTTCGCCTCGAGCCTGTCATTATGGAGCTCGAGAGACAGGAAAATATCCTGATTATAGGACATCAGGTACGCTTATGGTATTGCTTCCACTGTTTACCTCACTGACACACGACCTGCTTAGGCGATTATTCGATGCCTGTGCGTTATTCATGCTGGTCTTGAGTCTTTCGCTGATGCAAATGAAACTTCCAATTGCAGATATGCATACTTTCATAATCTTCCTCAAGTTGATCTTCCATACATCAAGATTCCTCTACATACAGTGATAAAGCTTACGCCCAAAGCCTACGGATGTGACGAAGAGCGGTGCGCATCTACACTGATTAGATGACTGTCAATATTGCTCACTAATGTGTCAATATTCTTGTTGCTTCTAGATATGCCCTTGGAATTGCCGCTGTCGATACCCATCGACCGAAGCCGAAGGGAGAACCTCAGCCTGTTGCAAAGCCCAACATTGCACGGCAGTATTTTGCGGAACCAACAGAGACCGCCCCTTAGGTATTACTCAGGCTGAGGGCCGGATTTCAGGATGTCTCTACTGTACGATATCATTTTATCTCATCCTTGGAACGTATGAACACAATATCAAGCTTGGGCGCTTGTTCACCTTTGGCTTGGCTTGATGCGTACTTCCCATCAGCGGAACCAAAACGGCCATCAACGGGCCTCGAGCCGGATAGGGGCTTTGCGCATTATCCCCTATTCAGTTGTGTCTGCATTTGTGACGAAGAAATACTCCTTGGAGAACGGCTCAAAGAGAAGACCATAGAACAATCTATGTGCTACCTGGTACTGCAAGAATACACCAATAAAACGATCTACTCAAGCCGCTTTTCGGACTTCGGGCGGTTATTCCTAAACGGATGGTCTGACCAGAATCGTACGACGGCATTCCCATGATGTACGTTGGGGATGTCAGGGTAGGCTAAATCGCCTGAGCGCAAAGTCGTGCTATATTCCTTCCAGCTCTCAGAGCACATACTTCCAAGGGACGAGAGAAAAGCAGAGGCCCGAGAGGAAAGAAAGGAGTAATTGGCGTGACCTGCCTGTTATGGACTCCAAAGTGCCCTATGAGGAAGCAGGCGGGATTGCAAGGCATGTTCTAAATATAACTCCGAATCGCAACCCCAGGATTCCCACCTCTAGAGGCAAACAGTTATAAGAGAAGGTCTCATTTCGATTATTCCTAACTTAAGTGTCGCCTTCCTCCCTCTCAGGTCTTCCTCCCAGCCAATCCACATCATCATGTCCACTGCCATGCTCTCCAACGTTGCCCGCGCCTCCAAGCGCGTCATCCCCACCACCACTGCGTCCGTGCGCGCCTTCCATTCGCCCTTTGCTGCCCTCGACAGCCACCACAATAACACTCTCAAGTCGTCTGCACCAGCGGACCCAAACCATTACGAGAAGAACTACGAGAGCAGTCACTTTGTCGCTCACGGTGGCCAGCGCACCTACGTTGTCTCAGAACCGAACGTTACCTCCAAACACTACCAAGTCCCCATGGGGGCGTACCCTACATCCGCCCCCTATGTAGAGGCGCAGCAGTATAACCAATCCGACAAGAGCACAACCGCTGCCGGTATCCTCACCCAACCTTTCACAAACCGTACCCATGCGTCCAAGTCGAAGACTGCAGGCGACAGCGCGTGGAAGATGAGAATATGAGCTGTTGGGCCTGGACGACGACGATGAATATAAGGACCTTTCTAGATCAGGGCCGGGGTGCAGTGAGCTTGGTCTCATGATGTCAGCGGGCATTGGGCGGACGTTCTACGGTCCTTGAGGCTTTCGTAGTGTCATGTGGCTACAAGCCTTTGCAGTGATTGTACACAAAACTCATTTATGTGTTGTTTCATTTTGTTCCTTTCTCTGTTCTTGTACAATGTATAACTAGCGCGTACGGTACCCCTTGCATGACAACAACTTATAATTTAGATAGATCAATAGATATGTGGATGACCCGATGAACGCACCTGCTCTTTTCCTATATCGCCATCGCAGTGCCGAGTGAGTTCACTTGGACCCTAAAAGCTTGTCCCGCATCGGGTAGGTCGACTCCAACGGCCTCAGGATGTTCTCGGTCTCCATCTATGCAGCCTGGAAGCAGACTGTTTGTGGAATGTCGGAAGAATCGCTGCGCAGCCCTCCGGATTACCGCCCGAATACACCACTGCCTCGACGCAAGGGAATCCTAGAGTTGAGCCCAACGTAGCATGTACGACCCATCGTTCCGGTGTTTCTCTTATTCTTTGGACGCTGGAGAGAAGGTGTTGTACGAAGGCAGAGTTCCTGGACTTGCTAGTTCTTGCGGCGATTAAGCTAAATCTACGATGTAGTAGCAGAATCATCTCACGTCATTAGTCCTTCGATAAAGTCTTCTGAAGGTGCAACGAGAAATGCATGACATGAACATCAAGTATCTCTTGAAACTTGCACGTATCGACCTCTGCTCACATCCTTTGGTCGAAAGGGCGTCGGGGATTATGATGGCGGGGGCTTTTGTGATCCGCTGGATTTGTTCCGTCAGCTATTCATCCCCAACCGTCGATAGGGGTGTAGGTGCGCTCTATCGCCGCCCGCGAACATCTGCTCTCAAATCGACAGCAAATCACACAATGTATGAAGCTGGCTAGAACTTCTAAGAGAGAATGTTTGACTGCGCCTCGTGCGTTCAACTCGATGTACTTATGAGGACCGACTCTGAGCCAATGGCAGTCGCTGATCGTAATCACCGCCATCACAGCAACCGATGAGTCTCCAGTGCTTAATTATACGAATGCAAACCTCTTCTTGAGAGCTTTGAGAGTACACCAGAGGAGAATCAAGTCAAATAGACATTCCAGACCATAGAAAACGAAGGAGTTGAACGAGAAAAACCCATTTCGCGGGGCGCCACCAACATGTCTCTTGTCAGAGTGTCCGTCGTGGTCTGTGCGACATTTGAATTCCAAGAACTCGCCTTCGTCCGTAACGGCCACCAAGCGACACGCTGGCCCTCATCCAACCATGACAATATTTCTTCCACTAGAAGAGGAAAAGCCTCCACCCTCCACCCCATCGTTCCTTTTACAGGTCCAACACGAACAGCGACAAGCCCAATTAGCTAAAGTGGTGCAGGCTATAATGAAAGCGAAGCGGGTGGTCGTTATCTGTGGTGCGTTTACCATTTTAGCCTCGTGTCAGTGATCTCGCTCCAATGGCCGCTGCTAACTGTATCGGATACAGGTGCTGGTATCTCTGTGCAAGCTGGTATACCTGATTTCAGGTCTCAAGAAGGACTTTTCAAGACTCTGAAGAGGGATAATCCAAAAGAAGCCCTGAGTTCTGGGAAGGACTTGTTTGATGCCTCTGTTTTCCATGTGCGCCCCTTCGATAATTTTCTGTATTCCAGCATCTAACAATTCTTCATAACAAGACCGAAAGCAAGACAGCGCTGTTCTGCCAAATGATGGCTCAACTGGCAGACCTGTCTCAGAGCGCAGAACCCACGTCTTTTCACCACTTCCTACGTGCACTCAATGACCGTGGGCGTCTACTACGTGTCTACACCCAAAACATCGATGCCATTGAAGAAAAATGCGGGCTTTCGTTGGGTGTACCCCTGTTTGACGACAAGAAGTCGGCGAGTCGAGGCCGGCCGTCGAAAGGCAAGTCAGAAGGCGCCCAGACTGTTGATCAGGCCGACGTTCCATCGATGCATCACTTGCCCTCGCCGTCATCCTCTTCCACAAGTGCCCAGGAAACTCCTCGGTGCATACCCTTGCATGGCACTCTTCAACAGATGCACTGCCAGATCTGCCGAAACTCCTTCCCACTCCAGGACTACTTGCCCTCTCTTAGCGCAGGCCAGCCACCAGAGTGCCCTTCATGCACCACGCTTGAGGAGGCCCGCGCCATCTCGGGTAAGCGTGCGAGAGGCATAGGAAAGCTACGGCCGAGCGTTGTGCTTTACAACGAGGCACATCATGACGGAGAAGGTGTGGGTGACGTAGTGCAGAAGGATTTGATGGGGAGCAAGGGGAAAGGGAACAGTGGGGCGGATTTATTGCTGGTTGTGGGGACAAGCTTGAAGGTCCCAGGGACAAAGAGGATGGTTCGGGAGTTTGCAAAGGCTGTGAGGACCAGGGGTGCTGGTGCGTTTGTCAAGGAGAAAGACAAGGAGAAGGAGGCTTCTTCTGCTTCTGGTCCATCTTCTGCTTCTGGGTCGTCAAGACAAACCCCAGTATCTGATGAAGAGGAGAAACGTTCAGCCCCTATCAAGGCGGTATACCTGAACCTCGAATTTCCTGCGCCAACACGGGAATGGGAAGGTGTTTTTGATGCATGGGTGCAAGGGGACGCACAGGTTTTTGCCGACATGTTGCAGGCAGAGTTTGTGAAAGAGGCAAAAGTGAAAGAGCAAATCCTGGAGAAGAGGAGGAGGAAAGAAGAGGAGAGTGCTCTTCATGCCCATGATCAGGACGTTGAGATGCGCTGCCCGCCAACCCCACCGACACCTAAACGCAAAGCAACGAGTAAAGCTAAAGTAAAGGCGGATTCATCCCCAACAAAGAAACTCAAGACGTCCAAGCCCAAGCCAAAAGCGCGGGCATCGCTGCCAACTCCCGCATCCTCGTCATCCTCGTCACCTACACGAACACCACGCACGCCCCCACGTCCTTCAACTTCATCACAATCGCATTCTTACCTTCCTACTCCAGAAACAACGCCAAAATCTCAGCGGGATCGCCCATTCGACGGGGTCTACTCTTCGGACGAGGATTCAGACACCGCCCCTCCCCTTGATGGCCCAATATCGACTTTCCTCGCCACATCTGTTCGAGCACGATTCGCCCAGCTACGGACACCCCCGACCCCCCACCACATCTACAAGACATCACAGCGAAGGCTAAGTTTTGGTCATACACGAGATCCTGGACGTGGCATTGTGACGACAGCAACGACATCATCGATTCGCTCAACCTTGCTGGATCATGAGCGCGATGGTGGTCCCCTTTGTGCATGATGTCGGTCGGCAGAGACCTTTCAATGGTCCTTGAAACGCCCGACAACATCCATCAAAGCCAGGGGGAAGGCCGTACATTGATCCAACCACCACCACTGTCGAACCAGGGATATCTTCCGGTGGAAAGCATTGCGATACCAGCACTTAGCTCCTTTGACAATGACAGCCGGCTCCTCTGGCTGCTGTGGAAAGGGCTGATGGTGGGCCACCAGCTCCTCTAGCTCAAACACGAAGACAAGACTAAACATCCACTCCGCTTTTGCGAGGGATCAGTTTGCCTCGATCGTAGAGATGCGGCCCCTTTGGCGCGCTGATAACAACGGGCTGTACTTTGTGACGCCTTTGCGCCCCAGAGCGTCCACCGAGCTTCCCAGAGCTCGTTCTGATCCCTTCCGGAGCACCTCTGAGTGGCGGATCTCTTGAGTGGCTTTCTGACTCTTCCTTATCTTTGTTTCCCCTTCCTCATCGGTATTTTTATTTGTTGTATGTATTTTGCAAGACGTGTAGCAAAACATCTCCTTAAGTTATTGTCCGTTGTTCATTTACATAATGCCGCATCCCGATGTCTTTCTGCACATACATCGCTGATTGTCAATGATAAAACCGACGTAGGAGTATATTTTCGAATCGGACTAGAGCTTTGAGCAGTGCATGCCATCAGTCCCTTTGGCTACGGTGTTGCTCGACCGCTATGATGATTCGAATGGCTGTTGATTTTGAGACCCGGGATGAGCAGTTTACATTCTGCCCTCGCCTATCGTATCCGTGAATCTGTGGGCATGCGCGCCTTCCGACAGGTCCGTTCAGAATGCCTTTGTTAAAGTGACCAAATGCACGTCGCCGGCACGCACCATCGATCACGGTGTAGCGTCGTCGTAGGGCGAATCTTGTACCAGACCGACGCCACTCGCACCTTTGAGAGACCTAGTCATTCAGCCGGTACTCGTTCGAATACGCAGTCTATATATCACCGGTGAGTTTTTTTATAACTGTCTTTCAAGGAATCTTTGTCTTCCCGGTGTTCCGCAAGACTATGAATTGTGTGGCGAGGGTAGAACGTACAATGATAATACCCGACCAGTAGGGAATTACTCGTGTGACAAATTCACTCAGATCTCAACATCCCACGAAAGCTCCTTGCTATCATGTGCCTCGTTTGCTCGAAATGGAGAGTCGTGACTCTCTGAGTGCAAAGCGCCCATCACGGCTGAGCGCCCATTTATCTCCATTTGGTAACCATACCGGCGAGCATACCTGCGAACCCGTCATTTCCCTCATCCACCACCACGTCCTACACCGCGAGCTACCGGAAAATACTGCCCCGGACTCAATCTCTTGCTACATTACTTCAAGATCTGTCTTCGTATTCAAGGATCTCGAGGCAAATGGATCGTCCTCGATCAAACACCGGATCACTACGGCTCTTTGAGTCTTGCAGCACAACCCCAGACCTCCCAGTCACCGCCTTTTTCGCAGTTTGTGTCTACCAATGAGGCCTTGTAAAATACGCAACGGATTTTCACCAACCCAGCGGCCAGCTCGGGAGTAACAAGTCGGCAAGTCATATGTTTTCTTTCAAGCATCGAACAGCGACATTCAGTCCGCCCACTGATTGCGGAATTTGTCAGCGACCTCAAGAACGCATAATCCACGGAGTAGAAGGTGGTCCGAATGGCCTTGGTTATCCTGGTTGAGTATGGGCACTTCCAGGTCCTTCTCCAACAGGATGTCATCGTCGGGGCGGGTATGATAATGCACAGACGCTTTGGGAAATCGATTCCTTCGATGATCTAGCATCACGAAACGCGAGCGCGTACACCCAAGACGGTCGTTTCAAATCACCCCGCTAGTGTGTTGCATTGGCTGTCGAAACCAGCCAAATCAACGCCTATCTATGATTAATGCGCCATCCATTGGTCCTTGAACTTGTCCGTTTTAGTGTCTTTTTTCTTCAAGATGATCCCAACATGCGAGGGATTGGCTCGGACTTCTCCAATTCAGCAGCTTCGTCTCATAGCGGGAGACTCTATATAAAGCTGGGGTGCATGTCCGGAAGAGAAATTCATATTCCCCTCGCTCACTAACTTAGAGACATCCTGGTCAACTACACAAACACTAATCCAACATGAACCCATATGCCCAAGGAGGCTGGTACAACCCCCAGAACCCTCAGTCTATAAACAACACGAGAGCGGCAACGTCCTCCATATTTGGTGCCTTACCGTATCCCACCTCGCAAGCGACAGTACCAACAGTCATTTCCTTCCAATACGTGGTCCTCAACCCTAACGTGCTGAACTGCATGATCACGGGCCCTACTTCAATACCGTTCATGAGCGTAGCAACAACAGGCCCAACAACCGTGTTTCGTAAAGCAGACGGTCGCGTACTAGCTTCGATCGACTGGTCAAATCCATCCTTTCCTTGTGTCGAGATCCCAAGCCTGCTTCCGAGGAGGACAATTGCCCAATGGCTGAGACTCTCGCAAGACCGGAGGTAAGTGAAACGACTGTCTTTGCAGCGGCCTTCTCTGACATTCCACAATAGCCGAAGATTGATGAATGTCAACGGGAACGAGTACGTGTGGATGGCTTTTGGTAACTCGCTCTGCGTACGTACAACCATACACTTTTTCCCCTTCACTGCTTGACTTTCGCTCGAAGCTTTTTTCTGTGGCAGACATGAATGCTGGATATCTGGCTAGAATCCAAAGAGACCTTGCTACCCAGTCAATAACAATGGAAATGACGGGCGAGGCATTTCAGCTGGGCCTAATGGAAAGCGCCATCGTCGCCACAGTTATCCTCCAATGTGGTCGAAACATTCCCTAAAGGGATGAGCGCTCAGAATCAGGTGACCGCGAAATTGCGGGACAATTTCGCGGATGCTGACGATGCGATTACCTTACTTCATTGACCCAATTGTCTACGAGGCACGTCCTGGTTAGGCATTAATTGTACCAATTACTCTATAGTCTTTACACACTAAACTACTGCTCTTGTCGATTCGCTGGAATTACATGTCCGAGAACCAAGGCAGCGATGTTGAGTTCAAACGCTGTTTTCCTACTCCCGAGTATCTGAGTCAAATGCCACTGACCCTGTGCATACCGATGGGCAGAGCACCCCGAGTCCCCAGAGCGGCCTATCGCGATACTCTCTATGACATGAGACTGACAAACCCTGACGGAAAACTTTGACTGCCGCCACACTGCGCTGACTCTGAGAAATCAAATAAGCATGATGACTCATTTTGGAGATGTGACTTGTTTAGCCTCGTTCGAATGCTTGATGGTCTAGCGTTTGTATCTCTAATATAAGTGAAGTAGTGGGAAGAGGCTGTTGTACATGCTGCCGATACAGTGGGGGTTATCGACTTGCTAGCCACCAAGCTGAAGGAACGTGAATCGAAACATAGCACCGTGCAAGACGGGTCACTAGATTGTATATCTAAGCTGTACACAGAGTGTGTCTAGTCCTGAAGCTAAATGGCTCTATGGACTCTGAAATCTAACACTGGGATTGCGACATTGCTTTCTTATACCTCGCAAGTCCCAACAGGTCCACCACCGGGCGTAGGTGCTAGCATAAGCTATGGTTGCAGACAGTCAGCGCAGCACGCGTGAACAATATCAGAAGGAAAAGCGAACCTTGATTGTCTGCACCGTCGTATAGGCCGCGACGAGCAATCCGAAAACGATCATGACAAGATCTGCCAATTTCTGCCTTCGTGTTCTGGCCACCGCTCGATAATGGAGCATGGCTGGGTAGACATAACAAAGGGGAACACTTCACGGGCGTAAGCTTCGATGTACTTTCACAACAGGAGCCAAAACATACCAAGCAAAGCAGCCAACGAAGGCCACGAACTTGTCGAGATCTCCAGCACCAGCCCAACTGATCATGGTGCAAAGGGCGACCATCCCGAAGCGGAAGATATTCTTGTACCACTTGACTTTGGGATCCTGCTTGCCACTGCGGGTGAAGAGCCCGTTCTCCAGGATACGAACAGCAGGGAAGAGTTGCAACGGAACAGACAGCATGATAGCGATTGCGTAGAAAAATTGCACCTTTTCGTGACGGTTTAGCATCCCAAACGCACATCAAAGGTGAGATGAAACTCACAGTTTGCACCATCTTGCTGTGCATGTCAAGGTTGACCAGCACGACGGTCTGAATGTCGGAACCAAATGTGAGATAGGCTAGGGCGCCTGCTCCTCCGAACAGTACTGATGCAAAGGCTGAGCAAAGGGGATGGGAAGAAAGTCTTTTCCAACTTACCGGTAAGGAAGGCCATGACCGCAGAGAGAGCCATGGGGAACTTGTGTGGCTCCTTCATGGCATCGGAGATGGGAATAACGAGGCCAATGCCCTCAAAGGAGAAAACAGCAGTCCCAATGAAAAGAGGGAAATCCTTTGCGTTGAAAAGCTTGACATCGGCGATTCCGCGATTCGCAATAAACTTGAATTCGCTTCCAAATATGTAGGCGAGGCCAGCAAAGATGAATACGTCTGCAATCAAAGCAGTGGATCCAAGCTTCGCAATATCTCGAACCAATGCCAGCGGCAGGAAGACAATGACCTGGGCAAAGATGAAGTATTGGATGGGCACGAGCTTGAGGCAATTGGTGACGCCGAGGACGAAGGCCTGGAGATTCTCTGCTACGAAGATCGTGTAGGCTGCCACGAACCCAATCTGCGAGAGGACGATGGAGCTGAGGATGAGATAGCGCATCCAGGGGCCATACAAAGCACCACCGATATCTGGATTGTAGTGTCAGAGCTATAGCCAGGGTTAAGCATAAATCGCATGCGTACCTCCGAAACTGCCATTGACCGCGAATTTGGCCTTGAGGAGAAGAAGGAACGAATAGAGCGAGATCGCAGCGATGCAAACGAAGGTCACTGAAGAGAACAGAAGTCCTCCATTGAAAAACCTACAAACGATTAACAGTGGCTCAAGTACCTGTTTCAATCACTCACGCTTTACCCAAGAACAGGACTCCAGTTCCAATGAATGATTTCAACAACTAGGCGCAACTCGTGAGCAAGATGAAGCAATTGCGCAAGAGGTTGCTCACCATGAGCACGGCCTGGGTCACAGTGGCAGTCCCTCCGTTGGGGCCGACAGAGTCCCCTCGCCTTCTTCTTGACCGCGACCGAGTGCGTGACATGGAGCTTGACCGAAGCAGGGGAGTGCGTTCGCCACTGGCACCCGCTTGATGATCAGCGGCACCGGCCTCTTCGTCGTCCGACTTTGGCTCATCCTCCTCGTCTTCGAGCTCTTCACCGGCCTACTCGCAAACGTGAGTATCTTCGAGCTTTACCGTGATACAAAAGTGACTTACGAAGTGGCCGAACAGGGTCAGGAAGTCGATAAAGTTATCCAGCATGGGAGGCTCTTCCGTGCCTTGTTCATTCGCACGCAGCTTCATATAGTTCCGTCTGAAGCCACCTGGTTCATGAATATGTTCGAAAGCGGGATCTGCTGTCGGTTCGGGTGCATGGAATGAGATTGCTCGAGTTCGGCCTTGCACTTGTCTCCTACGGTCAGCATGCCACTTGTAGATGTCGTGCCTAAGAAAAGCTGTTAATATCGTGATAAACAAAGACAATAGGTGTACTCACGTCACGTCTGCACCAGGGGCAGAGAACGGTATAGGAAACTGATCCGTCCCTTGCCTCTGAAGCTGTGGAGATGACGGGCCAGCAGCACCGTCTGACGAACGCCTCGACTGAGGACCAGAGCGTTCGGTATCAAGGCCAATGGCTGGGGCGTCCACTGAGCTTGAGATTTCATATCGTCCTCGCTCGTCCTTTGAAACCAGATGCTTCCTCAACACCCTAGCCTTGTCCTCCTCCGTCAAACTTTCAAAGTCGATGTTTGGATTGGGACTCCCGGAGAAAGGACGAAGAGAGCCAGGAGTTCCTGCATTCTGTCGGTCTATGAGCGACGCTGGGAATCCTGGTGTCGCTGTTGCTGGGGATCCAGTTCTAAGAGGAGTGCCAGCAACTGAGTTGCGCGGTGGGATGTTGGGTACGGGAGGGGTCCCAATGTATGGTGTAGCACGAAGTGAAGTTCGGTTGTTCGGAGTGCCTACGAACGATCTGTGCGACGAGGAAACACCTTCAAGGTCGCTGGGAGACGGCCCCTTGGGACTCTTGATGTTAATCGGCCTTGAAGGAGAGGCCATTCGGGGAGGAAAACAGAATGTGCCCGCTGTGACATGCCATACCTTTTAAGCAACTGCCGTCGTTCCCACGCTACCCATCGACGTCACGAATTAGGGTGGTCCTCCGCTCTTTTCTGAACAGTGAAGGGTCATGTCACCGGATCTTGGCGACTATCTATTTGTAGTCTACAATACTATATGAGCTGTGTCCATATAGCTCGCTAATTCCTGCACTCGTGTGTCCATTGTCCATCGGAATCCAATAAAGCTGTTGAAGAGTCCATAATCTCTATCCAGCCTTGAGCTCACCCACTATGCTTTGGTAGAGCATCGCTCCTCCGCCGCTCTCACCTCATGGCTCCAGTGGCCAACCCAGTGCATCACTTCTTGAGCCAAGTCACTGATCTGGTTTACGCTATCAGCAGGATCCTGTAATCGTCGCTTCTCCTTCACAGGCTTTCCGTTTTCATACGCTTCAAGGATCGCTGCGGCCCAATCACCCATTTCATATGACGAGCGTGAAAGTTCCAGACCGAAGCCATCACGATCCAAAAGGAGGCGCAAGCCGTGTTCCTCGACAAACAGAGGGCGAGAGACTAGATGCACGCAATCAGGATACGAAATGCAAGGTACAAGAAGAGAACTTGCCATAAACGAAAGGTGTGCCGGTATCGACGCATTCTGATACAGTGCCATAGCCCTAGATAACGGATTATGAGTCCCGAGTCTTGACCACCTTAAGCCAAGGAGCCTCACCAGCTTGCCGAGCAATACGTCGGAGACTGCAATTAGGTCAGGCATGTAAACATGCCTTGGTGCAACGTAAAATCCCTCTGGCAACTCTTCGCCTTGGTTGAGCCATTGGTCCTTGGAAACACCACATACGATGGCGATCCACGTTTCATCGGGCAAAAGGCTGGATTCTTCGTCTTCAGGCTGCTCGGCCGCTGTGCCAAAGTAGTCTGGTTCCACACTGATAGTGGGGATGGCCGGGGGTGATGTGATTCTGGGACTTTGGGGAAGCTTGAGTGCTGGAGGGGCGCCTGGAAGCCAGATGTGTGATTCTGTGGTGAGACGCGGTGCACCCGCCGGCGGTGTGGCGCCAGTCTTGGCTGCCGGTAGTTCTGCAGGTTCTTGCGGTGGGGTCCGTTTCGGTGAGCCTCGACTGCTGTATCCACTATGGCTTCTGGACCCAGACCGACTGGGCTGGTGAAAGTTCTGTCCACCGAAAGAGACGATCAACACCTTGGTGTCGGTGCCACAGCGATCTAACGGAACTCCGAGGCCTGTAAGGATGTGGACACGGCCATCTGCTGAATAGCAATCCGAGCTTGGCTTACGACAGAGCAAGGGGGTTGGAATGACCTTGCGGGGTATACAGAAGGAGGAGGTTGGGAACGGAATCGGCGGCAAGATGCTGGAAGATGGTATCGGCTGAGTTAAAGCGTCGTGAACCTGGGGAAGTAGTCGATGTGTTTCACAATCCACCCAGTCAGACGCTGGAAGTGAAGGAGGTCCGTAGAATGAGGGCATGGGTATACATCCTGGAAGCAGAAGCAGAAGGTCTGCGCAGCGGTAGCCAGAGAGTATTTCGTCAACCAATGGCTCCAATTCCTGTCGCGATATTGGCTCATCCTTGAGGAGACCTTCGAAACCCGCTGGGTGCAGTTGGTCTGCCCTATCTTCTGTAATGTTCGTCGAAAGGAAGCTGAAGACAGAGTCGAAGGAAAAGTTGGTGATAAGGACTGAGGGTAACCCAGTAGTCTTCGCTGCGAGGCTAGGGACGGTGGATGAGATGTGAGATTGGATCTAAAACAGAATAAAAGCCCTACGCACCAGCCCAAGAAGGCTGCATCGCTAAAAACCGCGGTTGCTTCAATCATGCGCAGCCAGCGACATTCACGCTCAAGCATCTCATCCTTCTTCGCTAGGAATGATTTGAGAACTGCGACGCTTCTCGGCCTGTCCACTTGATATCTAAGGGGCTAGATTATAATCTTGACAGACATCGAGAGGGGCTCGACAGCTCACGCTAGTGGTTGCACAATTACTGGGTCTATCTCTGCGCAACGATACTGTGCCCCGCAAGCAATGCTGTCTGAGAAGACGTGCTCTGGGGCTGAGGAGACGATGTAGATCCTTGGCCTCTGTTCTTTGCTGAGATTGAGCAGAGACCGTGCAAAAGCAGATACACGGGTTGCGTGACCATAGCCTAAATTCCTGTCAGCGACAAGCCTCCTCAAGGTGATACAACCCTACCATGTCCTGAGCAGTAGTAGGCGATGCAAGCCACGGGATTTTCCACCGGGTCAGTCTTGAGGACCATGGCGGGAAGTTGAAGACAACGAGCATCACGTCTTCCGAGATGACTTTATACCGTTGTGTGACGACAAGCCGTCCGGAGAATCATTGAGACTAAGTAACAGATCCACAAAGTGTTCTTCCTGGTTGTCCTTGGTTGTCGTCATAGCCCAAGCCATGTTCACGGAAGCTATCGCGAACGCGTCCAAGATGAATGTTATCAAACCTTATGTAACCAGCACGCTGGCCAAAGATAGTAGTGAGGGCACGACCCTTTCAATCTGACCCTTCACCTCAATACAACGTGTTTATAGGTTTCCTATCGACGACGACCATCTCGGATATGTCGCTGAAACAGGTTGCCAGTCTCAAGATTGAGGGCAGGCCTATAACTGCCCCGCCAGACGCGCAGCACAATGCCTCTCGCCCTATCCCTATTCCACCTTCGCTCAGGCAGCATGGGAGGCTCCCGAGCGACCCATTCCCAAAGGACCGAGGAGAAACACCACCAACGACAGCTCTAGACCTTATGGCATCTCTCCAGCGCTCCGAGGCATCAGTTGTCAAGACCCGTGCTGGTAGCGTGCTCTCAAGAGGGTTCATCTTGAAGACTGATCATTATCCTTCGGGTATGAGTCGTACCATCGATAATGGATCTTAAAGCTGAATTTTAATCTTCTCAGGTCGAGCCCTTGATCTTGATCTTAATCTTCATGGTGCCCCAAACTTCAGAGGTCCGCGAATTGGCGGTCTGAACGTGTTTGGCGTGGCCCAACCCCGCACTCAAGGCCTGAGAGCCATCTTGTCTGTCCTGCGTTGCCGCCCGAATGTTGCGAACCAAGGAAAGGCTGTATGGTTCTCAACGAGAGAGGAACCGTTGGTGTACATTTCAGGGCGGCCATTTGTTCTTCGGGACGCGTCAGAACCGAGGCGTAGCTTGATGCTCTCAGACAGAGCAGAGAATTTGGAAGCCATCGAGACCCGATTAAAGAATGATATCTTACAGGAGGCCAGCAGGTATGGTAACGTCGTCCTCACGCACAACGAAGTCGGTGAGGCCACTTCCTTTGTTCTTCCAGAAGACGAGGCTGATTGTGCATGCAGCTACCGCAGAAAGCGGCGAGGGAGCCATTCTGCCGACATGGACGGCTGTGGATCAGAACAACGTTAAGACCTCCCAGGAACTATATGCGCAGATGAAAGACGAGGGATGGAACGTTGACGTACGTTCATTCAGCCGTTTACAAAACACTCATGAATTCTAACCACATCCCTACAGTACTATCGGTAGGTGCCTGGACGTAAAATATCCGTAACTAGTAGCTTATGTTGTCTCAGTATTCCTATCACGCCAGACCGTGCCATTGAGGTGAGTTGAATGGAGCCTGAATCTAGCTATGCCCCAGTGATTAATCCGAGTAGGATAACTACCTCGATGCGTACTACGCAATCATTAAATCTCTAGACCCGACCGAGACATCCCTGGTGTTCTCATGTGGCATGGGTGCCGTCCGAACAACATTTGCGATGGTCGCCGCCTCTTTGATACGACGCAAGCAGCTGATCGCCAGAGGGATGCCTGATCCATACGCGATCAAACCCCCAGTCGTTTCTGGGCTACCGGGCACACCAAGCCCGTCAAGCACAGTAAGCTTCACCTTGAATGCCTTTGACTTTCCTAACGGCTTTTTTTAGCCTACACAGTCCCAGCTGGAAACCCGTATCATGGCGTCTTTAGAGCAAGCTAACGCTCAACAGGAGCTGAGCAAGTCGCTTCTCAAGCTGACCTATCTGATGCAGCAATGTAAGCCAACAAACTCACCTTGAGGCTGTTGAATGAACATTTCTATTCAGGTCTACCAGACGCCAGCTCTCAGTCAGCTATCACCCTTCTTATGACCCAGCCCACGTTGCTTGAAAGTTTACGAAAAGCTTATATCGGAAACTACGGTGTTATCCAGAGTCTGCTTGGATGCCTGGATCAAGGACTGTATGCCAAGAGACTCGCCGATCGAGTGATCGATGCAAGTGAGCCCTACTTTTCTTCTGTTGATAACGTGCAAATGAACATTCTCGAAGCGGACCAGGTTGTCAACTTGCGAGAGGACGTGCTCAGGTATCGTTTGATGTACTCCCTGAAAAGCATGGACCAGGACGATGAGAAGGGCGATCTTTATCTGAAAAAGGCAGTCAAGGCTCTTGAGAAATAGTAAGATCGTCTGTCATCCTCTCCCATCGCAACTGACCTTATTCCGCACAGTTTCTTCATCATTGCATTTGCGAGCTTTGTGGAGCACCAGGGAGAGAGCTCAAAAGACACCTTTGCGTCTTGGGTAAAGGTGGGGGATTTTGCATGACCTTTCACTGAGCGTTGCCCTAACCTTGCTACCCAGGCGAGATCAGAGATATGGACGTGAGTTCTACTAAGGCACCTTCGTATTGGATCTATCACTGATAAACCCGCACGGCAGTCAGGTCGCCTTCCTCAGGAAATCTTCAGGTTCCCGTTTGAACGTCTTCGTCCCGGTCAATGACCTCTCATCCCTCTCTCGAGGTGGTCTAGACACACGCACCCTCGTTGCGGGTAAGAAGAATGATCTCGCCATCGCAGGTGGCCAAATCCTCGGGGATGAATACTCTGATCATGTTGTCAAGGTACGCACCTTCCGTCTAGCTTTGAGGACAGAACCTAATGGAGCCTTAGCACCGAAGTGGAATCATTCTTCGCGAAAGGTATGCAAAGGGCAAACCAAGGATACCTATGATTGTGTGCTGATCATCACCATAGTATGCTTCTCAAATCCGATCAATGGTTGCGAGAATCCCACCACGTTGAGCACGAAGTACGAGGAGCGATCAACTTTAGGCAGATTCATGCGACGAACATCTATGCGCTTGGGCAGCCTACGATTGAAGCTATCGATGAGATACTGGTGAGGCTTAAAGAAGCGCATCCGAACTCGGATCGAATAGTCTGGGTGGTACTTCGGGAGGAGCCCATCGTGTACATCAACGGCGCGCCTTACTGTCTTCGAAGAGAACGATTCTCCTTGCGCAATGTCAAAGGTCTGTTTACCAAACCAACCACTGCTTTTTTTACTGACCAATTTCCATACAGACTATGGTGGTATATCCGCGTCACGCCTCGAAGTCCTCGAGGAGCGTCTGCGAGATGACGTCTTGGCCGAGTTGGAAGCCTTTGGCGGAAGATTGCTCCTGCACACTGAAACGTCCGACGGTGCAGTCGTTCCTGTGTGGGAGGACGTCAAGCCCGAAGATGTTATGGTGCTCAGGGATGTCATGGCTAAACGATCGGGCAGCGTCAAGGTCGCCTTGCAGTACAACCGCATTCCTATTACTGCCGAAAAGTCGCCAGACTATTCTGATCTTCATGATCTCATTGAAGTCACGATGCGAACGGCGCTCTCGTCCCCTATCATCGTCAACTGCCAACTTGGTCGAGGACGCAGTACTTTGGCATCAGTGAGTCCTGCCATGTATGGTTTCGTCGCAGCATCTCATCCCATTCAAAACAGATCACCCTCCTGTTGATCAGGCAATGGCTACAGATGAATGTGGTGATGACCCCCATGACCCCCCGTGCTCCGCAAAGATCAATGTCCATGGCATCTCTCAGTGGTGTCGGGCAAGATTTCGGTACCGGGTCAGCACGGCATTCCTATGTGGTCATAAACAGTCAGATCTTCCTTCTTGTCGCCTTACAGGCTTCTAATCTGTCTCATAGATCTACTGCGAGTCATTCGCAAAGGTCCAGCTGTCAAAAGCATAGTGGACGACGCCATTGACCAGTGTTCAGAGGTCTACAACCTCAGAGACGCAATCGAGGATGCCCGCACTCGTGCAGAGGAGGCTAGCGACGAGAAGACTCGGAAGACGTGGGCTGGCAAAGGCCTTCAAAACCTTCGCCGCTACTTTGAATTGATCGTCTTCCAATCTTATCTCATGTCGATCGAGCCCGACACCATGCAGTCTTTCGAAAGTATCGAGACATTCGTGAAGAACAGGCCTGTGATCAAGACTTTTGAAAAGGAACTCTTCGACGATGGATTCAATGCTTTGAAGCCTCTAGAACGCGCAGACAGCAAGGAAGGCGTAGCCGACCCCGACGAGGTGACCCAAGTCGTTCAGAACCGATCGGGAAGTGTTCTTTCTGCCTCGACGATCTTGAAAAGCGATTTCTTCTCAAACCTCCAGAAGATGACGTTACCAGAGTGAGTGCCCGACGCTTTGTGGTTTTGTTTCCATGCTTATGTATGTCACCAGGCGAATTGATGGTTCACCTAATTTCCGGCGCGTCCCTATGACACTGCGCACAGTGTCTTCGCCTGGGTCAGAATTGGACTTTGTGATTGATAGTTCGGGGCATAATGTTTGTGGAAGGTCTGTTCCTACCACGTATCCCCTAGTATATGCTCTGACTGCAGACTCAGCGGAATGCCGACTGTCGAGGGGTAAGCTAGGCGGCCACTGTCGAAAGAGCATCACTGCTGACCGCGTTTTACGCACAGGCTGAAACGCGCGCTCACGAGGGTCGACGCGGGGCCCACAGGTTCCGGGTTTGTTTTCTGGACCAGTTTGCGCGAGGAGCCTGTTATCTATGTTGCTGGAAGGCCTCATGTCCTTAGGCTGGTGAATAAGCCTCTGGAAAACCTTGAGTACGTTTTCCCTTTGACTACAAGAGTTTTACTAAAATACCGCCCCAGGGCAACTGGTGTGACGACTGCTGTAGTTGAGAATATGGAGCAGTCATTCAAGAAGGACGTAATCAGGGAACTGAGGCAAGGAAACGGGCGCATTCTTCTCCATGACGAAGTGGAGGAGAGGCCAGGGGTGTTTAGCATCATCCCCATCTGGGAGGTTGTCTCTGAGGATCAGATCATGACGCCTCGAGACGTCTACAACCTCATTATCAACGAGGGATACAAGGTACTTACGTCTTAGTCCTTTGCACACGAGGCAAGCTGCTCACCATCAGTACGTAGATCGAGTACCACCGGGTTGCGATCGTGAGTTTACTGCGCTTGAAATTATTCTTGGACCATCACTGAAACGCATCTTAGACTGACGAGCAGGCACCGCTGCCCAATGCCCTTTCTCAGGTACTCAGCGTGGTGGAGTCCGGGTTGTCCGTAGCGGGCGACTTCATCTTCAACTGCCAAATGGGCAGAGGGCGTACGACCACTGGAATGATCACTGCCTGCTTGATTGCTTCAACCGGGAACTGGCAGGGTAAGGGAAACGATGACCGCGTAGTTGACGACGGGGCAGCCATGGAGATCTACGATCCAATGGACGGTCCGTCCGAGGAAGAAGCCTACCTGGCTGGAGAGTACAAGACGATTCTCAAGCTTGTCGGAGTGTTGTCGCATGGAAAAGTGGCGAAGCGTTTAACGGATCGGGCGGTTGACCTCATGCAAGATGTCCAGAATCTAAGAAAAGCCATCTATGAGTGGGTGTCTCCGCCTTTCGGCGTTCGATGGATGAGCTCCTAACTTCAGCGCCTTTCAGCTACAAGGTCAAGGTTGAAGGACTGGATAAGAATACAGCAAAGTACCGGCAGTTGTTCAATGTCGCCGTCAATTACCTGTGAGTAACATGCCTTCTCGTCTGATTGCCCTTGGGTGCTGAACTTATCTCAGCTATCGATACGCAACATTGATCGTATTCGCCAATTATCTCATTGAGATGCGGGAGCGCGAGGATTCAAGCACACCCTTCCCTTCTTTCTCTGACTGGCTTCACGAGCATCGGGAAATTACACAGCTATTAAGCAGACGCTCCCTTGACTAGATCTGCTCAAGCCTCCGCGCTCCCCGGATGGGATTACGATTAGCATATGTCCTAGTATCCAACATTGTAAAATGCAGTCTCGGTTTGTCTGATCTACATACATACAGAAGAAGCGCGCGGTAGCGAAAAGGGACAGGATAGTAGATCTAAGCTACACATAAATAACCAACCAGACAGGTATCTCAGGTTTCAACGAACACATGGTCGGGAACCCCTCAAAGTTTTATCCGAAGTGGCGGCCCGAATGAAGGAGGACGGCAGCGACTATTGAGACTTCCAGGAGACCTGCGTTGAAAGCCTCCGTTGTCAGTTCCAGTGTTATGGCCTGAGGCCCTTTATGGAGTTTGACGAGGGCTTTAGACATGTTCCCGTAGCCATAAACCTAGCAGTGCTGCTCAGTCAAAAGCGACATGACGAAGGGATGCTGTGCTTACACAAGTTCCGGTAGGCTCAATAACCCAGGCAAATTCCCTCCCGCCTACGGTTACAAGACGGCGGCTACGAGGCGATAAGGTCAACAACGAGATCAACGAGGGCAACAAACTGTTGCACTAACCATGGAGTAGAAGTAGCCCTCATCCACTGAGAGGCTGCCTGCTTATTTACTCTTTGAAGAATCTCTACAGTGGGCACGTAACCCCATTCTATAGATGCGAGTGCACGACCGTCTGACTTCTTGAAAACTGTGGTAGGGACCCCATTCTGGGACATTGTAACGACCTCCAGGAAAGGGATGGATGTTGGCCCGGTGATCATGCAGTTTAAGATATCAGGGTTGAGGCAAACGTAGTGGAAGGTCAAGACCGTCGGAATCGAAGACTGGTTTGATGGGTAAGGCAGGGCGCCAAATACTGAAGGTCCTGAGATAGAAGATACGCCCCACGGCTGCGTGTTGATGGTCATAGGGTTCTGCGGGTTATACCACCCAGCTTGAGCGTATGGGTTTGTGCCGTGCATAGTGAAAAGTGTGTAGATGAGAGGTAAACGAGGAACGTTCGAATGATAGCGGGGTAGGAATTGAAACGATAGGCTCTGGCTTTTATGGCTTTCACCAGAATCCACTCAGACAGAGATGTACAGACGGGAGCTCAACTAAGCCGCAGAGTCCATCGTCATCGTAAAATCAGCGCGAGACTGGCTTTGAGAGTGCTGAATACAAGCTTCCCTTGTCTTGATCCGTTATACAGACAGGGTAGTACACCTAAATCAATAGTCCTCTCAAGCCGCAGTGAACGTCACTAGCAGAGTTCTTATCTCTGTTGAATGCTGCACGTTCTTGTATTCGCCGATCGCCGTTTGGAGCTAATAGGCGCTTCCAAATACCAACCTATCAGCAAATTCTGTAGCCCGCGGAGGATGAATCCATCTTCATTACTATGGCCACTGCCAATGGTGGGATGACTCACGAATGATTGCTCGTTTCAAAGGTTATGGACATGTCCACCAACGCGAGCGCGGTGAAAGCTCGAGGTTGACATGAGTTTACAATGCACCCGAGCGAGGATGAGCGCCTACTTTGTCGATCTCGGGAACAGATATCCCGGATCAAATCACGTGGTACTCTCTCTCTCTCTTTCCTTGAATTTCTGTTAGGTGCGCAGTAACGTTGATATGACTTACTTCAATATTACACTTGGTTCCCAGGTCTCAAACCTATAGATAGGGTGTTTCATCCTTGCCAATTGCGTGTCGGCACAATCAAGTTCTAGCCAATTCAGGGTAACTCAAGTTAAACCAAAGTATTACTGCTGAGCGCTGAATGTCTCATGATCACCGTCGCGAGAAAAGGGCTGGCGATACGGTTACTAGTAGAATTAAATTGAAATTAGAGGCTTTGTGATATTGACAGCGACTGGATATCACCAAAAGCGCGCCCAGCGTGCTGTTTCAGGGGTTCAGCCAGATCTGATCGCGGCGCTCAGGGCGGGTGGCCCGGCGCCGCCTAGCTGGCATCCGGATACAGATACCTCGTAGCTGAGATACATGGGTGACAACTATGGGACTAGCGCTGCTACTCGAGTACATCTGCAACGCTAACCAGAGGTATCATTGTAATCCAGTTCCCACCCGAGAGTCATTTGCGCTTCAAGGCGATCAGTCTTCCGACTCGGAACATTCAACAACTTCCTCCGCCCGTGCTTCTAACTTCCGCTTCATGAGACGATATCTAGGGGGAAAATGGAGCGACCAGGGATTTCGACATATAGCCCTTCTCAATCTCTGTCGTTTTATTTCTTCTGTTTATTCTTTTTGTCTTTGGTGTACACCTCGACATTATTATTTCAATGAGAAGTTCCGAACCGCACGGCATTTTGTGACTTTTGAGCCCCTGCTGGTGAATGCGGTAGTGTTCTAACGAGGGAAGATGGGAAGCATTCTGCACTCTGCTACGAGTTGCTCTTCGATAGATACAGGGCCCCCCTGACTCATTCCATCCCTTCCGTCCGTGGAAGATGATCGATTTGGGAGTTGAAGAAAAGGTGACTACATCATTGCGCACCTTGATAACCTTCTGATGAAAGTTCCACTGCTCTCATTGTCAAAGTGCCAGATCATATCATAATCAATCTGTGAACGAGCCAACCTGAGCAGAAATAATGCAACAGTTTCTAGTCTCGTTTGAAGGTCGCTTCCATGATGTGGCGGTCGTGTCTAATGCAAGCCTATGTTCCTGTACCATGTCGCTTTCCCCCAGCGCTTCGGAAATCCCTCAAGGAATCTACCGAAAGCCACGGTCTCCGTGGACACTGATGGGATACGATGTCAGGACCCTGATCATTTGGATTCAGCACCCCTCCTCCCATAGGGGACGTAGGTCCTTCATCGCCTCTAGATTTAGAAGTCATGGCGAGAATAAGCTCACCGATACTGAGAAGTTTGATAGATGCTAGCCTTGAAAACGTTTAAGGATTGCACTAGTGTCCCACAGTCCCCACCAAGCCCTTGTAGCACACTCTCGACTACTGCTATATCTACCCTTGAAGCATTGCAGCTACCTACTCTCATGGACTACTCATCCCGGTACCCAGCACCAGACCCTACGGATCCTCTCGCTCCGTTGTGGCTTCTACGAAACAGAACAACTGCACTGCAAGGGGAGGATGGACAATCGCTCGCTGCGGAAGGCAAAGTTTCCACCCTGTCACGCTTGATGAGAGAATCAGATCGTCAAAACACCTTCACCAGTTCTTTCCAGCCGCCCACCCGCCCTCATAATCGCAGGGCATCCCTAGACATGTCTCGCCATGGTCTGTCATCCCCCGCCGAAGGCTTCCGCAATAACGAGAACGCGAGTCGGTACAAAGCAAAGTCCGAGATAACATCCTCCATAGGAATCATCGCGACACCATCCCCTCTACCACCGAATATCCTTGCTCCAAGTACCGCAGATCGCCCGGGCTCTGGCCATGGCCTGCGAGGGGGAGCACGAAGCTCTGGCAATGGTAATCGGGCCTCCCCAATCGACGAAGGAAAATCCGGCCAAACAAATCGAAAAAGCAAGGGATCAGAAACGAAGTTAGCTCAAATCCTTCTACCAATCAAGAAATCCCGTAGCACCGAGACGCCCATAGCAGTCCACGGTGGTGGCTCCAAGTTAGAGGTGGACAAGAGGCAGCTAGATACCAGGCTAGCCGCATCACATCGGCAAGTGCCAGGCAACGGAGAGGTAGGAGGGTCTGGAAGGCGTCGCCCGACCACTTCTCAGGGCAAGGCCGCGATATCATCCCCCATTGCAACTTCTCTTGTATGGGAGTCCCAGGCCACGGCGAGAAAGTTCGTATCTATAGCTTCGAATCCCATCTATAGCAACGCTGGTACAGTACGGCAGGTATCCGCCCAGAGGTCCAACTTCACCGCCGTGGTGGATACTCAAAGGCGCACTGGGTCCTCAGCCAACTCTCCAGCCCCTCTCACGAGCCCTGGCTGTCGCAGCCGGGCGAGATCCCCATCGTCCCTGACTACCACTACTCCACCTCAACGGTCGCGCCTGGAAACCACGAGCAGACGGAGCAGCGTCCAAAGCGAGACGTTTCGACGATCAGCTTCTGTGCAGATCATTGACGATGGCCCCATCGAGGGACCTCTATCGGAATCATCCAATCCGAAGCCTCGGGCGTCTGTTCAATTCTCCCCATTGATGCACTCACAACATCGCCTGCCTGCCTGCCACAATCCCTTGGGGACCTCGAGCCCATCCACCGAGACATCCTTCAGCACCGCGCTGATTACCCAAGATGAGGCCAAAGAGCAGTTGAATACTGTCCAGGGCAGGCCATCAGAGCAGTCCAAACCCCCAGTCCCGATCCGCGAGGATGTCCAGGGTATATCCGGCATGGAACGCAAAGGACACGGTCGAAGTCCCATCCTCTCCATCGCCTCCTCCACCCCTCATTCGGAATGGTCGCTGCCAACGGTATCACAGCTTGCCTACGCAGCTTCCCTCCCAATATTTCGATCAGATGGAACCTCCGTTCGATTTGGTTCGCTCTTCGAAGAGCATCGCACCATTGTCCTCTTTGTTCGACACTTCTTTTGTCCTGCGAGTCAGAATTACGTCTCATCGCTGATTTCACTGGTTCGACAACCCGCGTTCAAAGCTGGAGGGGTGATGTGCGACTTCAATCCCTATGATGCCAAGCTGCAACAGGGGGAAGAGGATAGACCACCAAAGCAGGTGCAATTGGTGTTGATTGGGTGCGGAAAGCCTGGGTTGGTGGAAAAGTATCGAGAAATATTCGAGCTGCCGTTTCGGATGTTCACCGATCCTGATGGGAAGTTGTACGAGTGTCTGGGGATGGGGAATGGGAGGGTTTCAGGGAAGAAAAGGTCTGATGGTCGGACAGGGGCACCTGAATACTCTTCTCCTGAGAGCTGGGAAGGCCCTGGGCTCATGGCAAGGGTAGAGCCAGTTCAGCCACAATCGAAGACCAAAGAGAAGAGCCAGAAGGGAACAAAGCTCGGGTTGATGAAAGGTCTTGCTGTGGTAATGCTTCGTGCTCTCAAGGTTGGGATGCCGGTCTGGGAGAATGGCGGAGACATGTCGCAACTTGGGGGCGAGTTTATTCTTGGACCTGGGTTCGTCAATTCCTTTCGTTTCCTTTCGCCCCTCAACCCCTGATGCGTCGTATCCAGACTAACCTGCACCTATGCCCATCGAATGCAAACCCCTGATGGTCATGCCCCGATTGTCGACGTCCTTGTTGCAGCCGACGTTGACATCCCTGAAGCCTCGTCGACACAACATCTGCCCCCAACGAAAAAGACCTCGTCGACAGAAAAGAAGGTTCTAAAGAGGAGAAAATCATCGCGCGAGCCTCCCCGCGTGGGACCTGCAAACTCATCAACATTGCCTGGTTCTCAGAGCAACAACCCACTCCATCATCGACCCTCTGGTCCCCAGGCTGAGCCGGCCCATGATCCAAGAAGCAGCCAGGCCCCGAAGTCGTTCATCTCAGGCCCGGCCCTCACGGCGCACCGCACTCTGCGCTCCATGGGAAGCGCCACTTTCGCCAGATTCGATTCTAGTCAGGAATCGCTAGGGACTCGAACCATTGCTGGCCTCAACGCCGCCTCCGAGTTTCCTGTGTACGCCGCTGAGCTAGACGCGCGACTGGAGGCACCAGGGCCGAGTGAAGACAGGTGGATGGATTGGAGACAGGGAGAACTGGATAGGTTGAGGGTGAGAAAAGATACAAGGAGGGCTCTGGGGACGAGCTTTGTTGGCAGTGAGCTAAGCTTGAGGATCCCAGAGGAAGAGGATAGCGGGGAACAGCAAATTTCAGGTGGTGGATATCATCGGTATGCGCACCCCAACCCACTGCGTTACAAATCAGGTGCTGCTAGTTTGTCAAGCCTGGGGAACGTCGGGGCTGTCGTCCCACTTCCTCCCCTTCCTGGACCCCCCTTGGCAGCAGCGCCGATTGCTCAGAAGCCTGCAAAGCTTCAGACGAAACGCTCCAAGGCAGGCTCGATTTCAGCATCGGTTCGCAACCTTGTGCTGGGAAGGGAGCGAATGAGCCCTTGATCTGAAGAATTTGTGGCGTTGGTTGGGATAGCCTTCTTTCATTTGATTCAGGACGAGTGATTCCAGAGACCCGTGTGCATTCATGTCTGATCGTATATCAGCATCTATACCCACTCCCCTCAATATACAACTTTGCGCACCATAAAGTATCATGGCTTCGTTGATTTGCGAGTTCCATGTCGAGGCGGAGATCGAGATCGAGAATTTCGAGTGCGCTGCCTCATATATGAATCAACCGTTCCCTCATCAGGTCGGCGGTGTCTTTCGCGAGAGCGAGAACGCCTCCGGTGCAACTTGCGACCAGAACCATCACTTTCATGGGAGATGTTGAGTCCATCGGTGGGTGCATGTGGTCTTTTCTTGTCACTGTCTTGCTTCTGTTCTCGTCTGTCAGAATCCCTTTCCTCCCTGACGTGATCATTTTCAGCCTCATCCAACTGATCTTCATCTCGCCCCGTTCTATCCCGTCGTTCCTTCTCTTTCTTTCTCTTCCACATCAGCTTTCTCACACATCCAGGGCATAACACAACCTTGACCAGAGCAGCCTTGTGTGCGCCTTGCTCTTCGTACGCAAAAGGAAGCTCGAGCGTGGTCAGCTGGGGAAGCGGATTGTCACGCGAAAGCGACCGAGGCGCCAGGGTGTCGTGAAATTGGCAACGCGAATTGGCGCAAGTCGATTCTCCAGTCCCAGACAGGACCTCGGGTTCAGTCCGCCATCGTAGGGCAAACTGTGAAATACGACAGTGAAAGGTGGAAGGGAGGAATGTTGTAGATCAGTCAGTCAAAGTTAACAATGATGATGAAGGGTAAGAAGGTACAGTTCCGGGAGACAAGACGCCGGTGTCAAGCAATCGGCCACCGTTGAAGAACAAGGAAAGCAATGACAAGGAGCTGAAACGTACATTCCCTGATTTGAAATGCTTCAAATCGCAAATCGCGAACTCCCGGTAGAGAGAAGAATAGTACTTGAGTGCGAGCTGCTCGTCCCAGTCATTTGGGGGAGCTGAGGTTATGCTCGATGGTCCAGCGTCAGTTGCATGACCATGCGTTCCCTCCTCATCGTCTCTCAGGAACCTAATAAAGATTGAGAAGGATCAGAAAAAAAGTACTCGTCAGTGTCAGTGTCAATGTCATTGAGGAGTAATGTCTGGAAGACATGATATCAATGTTTGGGGAGAAAAACAGGCGAAAAATGAACACCTCCCAGGCCCTTCGAACATACTTCGAATTTCGCGGCCTGGGGGGATATAAGGCGCATCCGAGTCGAAGTGTGTGCCCAGAAAACTAACCTGTGTCTAGCCTTCAGAATTTCGAATTCTGTTTGGCCTGATGGGGCGGTATTCGAGGAGGTATCACGAAACGCCATGGTGTTGGTCGTCGTGGTTGTGGTCGAGGAAGTTGATGGCGAACAATGTGTGACAATTCTCGGATGAGCGCTAAAACATGCAGGCCTCGGTCATCATGAATTCGTGATGCCAGCTTTCCCTCCTACCCTTCGTACCTCGTACCACGAGTATCTTACGTTTCATGTTGTCTAGATTTCTGGGAAGAACAAGTGGCCAATTTTTGAGTGGAGGCTGCAGTGGGCTTCAGGGCGCTAATTGAGCGCCCCTTGACGTCCGCCGACGCGAGTTATGTCAAGCTCCGACCCATATTCATTTTGTGAACATTCACGAGATCCGAACATCCCAATTTCAAAGCCTAGTCAAAAACGAGTATATACTATTTCCCTATCCTGCTCTGTACATATGTGGCCATATGTGGCCTCCAAGCTGCCAGAATTGGTCACGACGCGAGCGAATTGCATGAAATGGAAGTTCGCCCAATGCAGTTAGAGAATTGGACCGTCCACCCTTGTTCTTCCAAAACCATGACCGCTGCTCGTTCGAGAAGGCGTCTCAACCCCATTTTTTTCGAGTCAAAAGAGCCTTTGTGAGAAACCGTGATGACGACTCTTCTTATGGAAGTCGGCTAATAATACGGCAGGCTCACGAGAAGAGCTGACGCTTAACCGTACGTCTGAGGTTTTGAGGCAAGAGACATAAGCTCAGAGGCTGGCGTTGATCCAGGAGGCTACCATTGATACTCTTCAACAGTCACCAGCCGGCCAGAAACGCAGGCAGTCCAGCTCGAGCCTCAGTTCAGTGCTGCGACGATCGACCCATGAGGTAAAGCATTGGATCCGTGTTCGCATCATTGCCCATTTGGACAGTGCGCCAAGCATCATAATTCCCCGCGATGCCAACTCAAACGGAGAACAGTTGTCCACTGTGCGTGTCTCCTTTAAATTCCAGGGTAACACGCATCTCCGGGTCTTCTTCCTTTTCCCTCCCCACACCGTCAGCTCAACCACCTCCTATGTTGTCTGTCGCTAGGGAACCTCAAGAGCAGCCGGGGGGTGCTACTGTGCAACGCTCTCGCTCTCGTCTCGTTCGACTCCTTACATCGGCGAAGAAGACGACGACGACCAGCACCAATGAGAGGTCTACCAGTCCTCCCTCAGGCGCTGGGCTACGTGCAAAGCCCAGCATCAAACGTCCCCCTGCGGCTGCCAGTGCATTCTCGAAGGAACACAGGGAGGCGGCTCTCCGTGCACGCGGGCTGCTGCCACCTCTTCCCGTGAAGGATCTGAGCCAGCTAGAGAGGGAGCAGGATATCATGATACCTGTGGTCAGCCTCCCTCAGGTCAACGAGGCCCCCCGGGATGCCGAGGGTGGAGGGGCGAGTGCTGCAGATCTCATCAAGAAGCAGTGGGAGGCAAAGAACTTGGACGAGGAAGCTATTCAACGCCAACGACTGCAGACATTCAAGTTTGGAGGCGCATCTACCACAGACCTCACTGCGTCTGCTGCGGGGGACTTACAGAGTCCTGATAAGCCAGATCTGGGGTTGTCTGCTGCACAGGGGTCGGACCTTCCGAATGCAGAAAGGTCACTACTGGTCGAGCAGCACCATCCCAAGCACGATACAAACTTACCGCCGCCACCTTCATCGACGGGTGGAAATAATTACGATACGAAACCACCAGTGCTTCCCGACGTCCTCGTGTCTGGCAGCGAAGACCTATCAAATCTTTGGTCCTCCGAAACGTCAACCACTGCCGCGCATCCGCAAATATCCTCTCCTTCCCTCCTTCCTAATCCTTCTCCGCATCCGACACCTGAAAAATACGACGCCGATACAGCGCACCTCAGTACCGTAACACGGCATGAATCCACCAGGACCACGGCAACTTCCACCTCCTCATCTTCCATTCCGCCTTCATTGGATAACACTTCTTCTCGCACGCTCTCCAGTTCTTCCGAAGAACTCTCCCTTCTTGCGTACGCTCGTGCTTCTACAGAATTAAAAGATGCCACCTTGTCGTCATCACCCTCGATCGGTGGAGGTGGGAAGCTCAAGGGACTGACTCCAGGCTTGCGTGTGGTACCAGGAGGACCAACACACGATATCCCTGTCATCATCGAGAATGGAGAGGATCAGACTCTTTCCGAGGAGCCAATGGACCTTAAAGTGGCAGCTCCTGAGCCATCTGTGGCTGCAGGGGATGAAAACACAGTCAGGGGGGATTCACCTCGAGGGCACTTTAATTCCCAGGCGCTTCCCGCGGAAGCCAACGATGATGGCGCTCAAGCAGCGCCGCCTGTGCCTCCACGGGACCGAGCAACCGTAAAGGCTAATGAAGAGGGCCAATCACCAACGCCCCAGCTTCATTTCGAATCAACAGCAACACACGCTCAACCATTGCCACCGTCCCGAAAGCGGGGGATGACGCTAGATTCATCCACCGCCAGGTCGTCTTCTGACAGTGCTAACGTCGCCCCTGCCCAAGCTCCCGTCCGAAGGAAGACACTCAACCCTTTCAAGAAACGGGGCCAGAAGGACAGGAGCGTGAGTCCTGGTCGACAAGATCCAGGAACCACATCTCCCAAGAGCACATTTGGGAAGATTGGGAGGAGCGTGGTGGGCAGCGTCTTGCGACCTAGCCGCCAGCAGACCGCGCCGAGCTCACCTCGGTCGCCTCACCTCCAGGCTCAACCTGTTGACGACCTCCCGTCCCTCGGCCAGAGCCAAAACTCGCCTCCGTCCAGCCCGCGCCTCGGCGCGTCGCGTAGCCAAAGTCCTCCTTCCAGCCCTTCGAGGCGTGGCGGTGTGGCATATGGAGGAATCTTCCAGCAGCAACAGCAACAAGTGCCTGCTCCGGAGGACATGGTGGTGAGGCAGGCTGTATCACCCACGTTCTACAGCCATGGGACGATCCAAGAAGAGGCGAGTGCCATCAGAGACGAGGAACAGAGGAGAGTGACGGAGATGGCGTTCTTGTATTAACCTATCAGCGATTCGAGCTGTTCCCCCTGGTTTTTGTGCTTTATTCTCACTGCTTCTCGTTTTCGACCCCCCTAGACGTTCCTTATCATCCTTTTCTGTCTCGTCTCGTCTCGTTCATTGGGCTTCTGAACGGCTACCCTATACCTGGCTCAAATCCACATACCTATCCCCACTCTCTTGCACTCACTCATTCTCGCTCTCAACTCCAGCTCATCCATCCACATCCGTTTGGTTTAACTATCAACCGTGCAGTGGCTTGCATCGCAACTCACACATAATACCCTCATTCGCTGTTTTGCATTCGTCTCGTGTTTTTTATTCGCTTTTCTGTTTTTGTCGTCGCTGTAACATTCGGTGTTCATGTCGACCCCTCACACTCCTTTGTCTCGGGCATATTTTCTCTCTTTCGCTTCTTCTCTCCATCGGCTCTCTCTCTCTCTCCTGGTGAATACCACCAAGCTGTATCGTTTACATTTTAATAGACCACAAAAACATATATCAAATAGGTCGGCTTTCATGAGGTTCACTGTCTTCGGGCTATGTAAGTACCTTACTGCAGCTTTCGGTCTCTCTGGGTCCTGAGCGCTCCAAAGAGGGCCTCGATCTCGCAAGATTCGGATGAACGGATGTAAGTCAATCCCATGCTACCGAGGCAAGCATCGGTCAACTGCCGAAGCTTGAGGCTCGACCTCGTAGTAGAGGTCAAGAAACCAAGACGACTGTAAACCCAGACAGGATCTGGCTCGCATTCGCTTCGGGCTTCTGCCAGCATAGAGCTTCTCTAGCTTCTCTCGAGGTCTGGGATGATCTAGAGGTGTCTACTAGAATGTTGGTGCTCGGGCTCGGAATCCTGTCGGGTAGTAGATTTACCATCTTTGCAATGTTGTACTTCGGGATGTATACGGATCTCGTGTTACCCCTCTTGGAAGGGGAAGGTATGAGCTAGCGATACAAGGCGATGTAGGCAATTTAGAGACGCGTTCGGAATTCGGAAAGACGACTTCGGGAAGCAGGCAAAGGGCGGTACCGAAAGGAGTGACCCCTGAAGGCATTAATGACGCGCCGTCCAACTGAATTGAGAAAATGCGGGGAAGATTTGACAGGAGGCATGGAAGTTCCGTCGGAATGAAATCAGTTTGCTAAATTCCAATTTCCCCACATTTCTTGTAATGGTGGTCTGCGGATGATACGTTACGCGTAAGATAGCCGTAACGTTGAACTCGGAAGGTCGGGACGCAACATTCTGAGCGCTTACTTGGGAGGCTGGAAGGTACAATGGCGTCAGGGTCTCTCTACTCACTGAGTCTGCAGGTCGAGAGGCTTGAACCGAGTTGCGGAGCGTCTTGGTGCCTCCAAGGCTTCTCAGGATCAGCGAAATTTCAAGCTACAGGCCGGCAACCTACAGTAGTAGGCTAGGAATGGAGGCAAAGGGCGAAAGCCTGGAGGCTTTGGGACGAGAAAGGAAGGAAGGATGCCTCGGTGGAGGTAGCGTATAATCTTAACGGAAGGACCCTGCCATGTGTATAATCCAAGCAACGCTTGCCGTGA
Source organism: Coprinopsis sp. MPI-PUGE-AT-0042 (assembly GCA_020736565.1). NCBI lineage: Eukaryota > Fungi > Basidiomycota > Agaricomycetes > Agaricales > Psathyrellaceae > Coprinopsis > Coprinopsis sp. MPI-PUGE-AT-0042. The sequence continues at coordinate 77,686 of JAHBOF010000129.1, read as the reverse complement.
AAAGAGTGCGATTATTATGGGACTGGGCCGGGTATGGTAAGTAGGTACGGTATCGAAGAGTTCACGCCGTAGCTCGGCTGCGAATGTGTTGCTGCGGAAACAGGGAGCAGGAGGGAAGATAAGAGTATGACGATCTTGGTAAGTCACAGATCCCGAGAATCGCCACCTCCAACACCACCGCTTTATTCGAAGACAGGGTAAAAAAGACAGAGCGCCTAGATAGACGGACGGTAATCCTCGGACGAAGGGTTCGCGTGAGATGGTCGCGAAAGGGAGCGAGGTACGAGTACGATAGTTGCGAAGAGAATGTGGGGAAATAGATGGATCTGTGGGAGGCGATAGAGGACACGAGTTGGTGACAAGAGACGCGTTGGTGATTCCTGTCAGGGACGCACGTCAGGTGGGAGGATTTAAACGTTATTGAACTGTAGTCAGCGGGAACTGAAAAGGAAGGAGGCGACCAAGCCGCGATAAAGCAAGTCTGAATGCGGAATCTTGGTCAGAACCTTTGCCACTGCGTGGTTGACGGTGTCCAATCAAGGCCCGGGAACGAGGAGGAAAGGGCAAGTTCCTTTTGGTGCGATGGAAGCGCAGAGAATATGTGCGATCGCAAACAGGGTTTATCTAAACTCAGAGTTCTATTCAATTGAGTTCTAATCAACGGCTATCTGTAGAGGCAATTATAGACAAACGAGAGTTAGGAAGGAGGAGGAAGGGATGAGGTGTACGGCGGCTGTACCACGCTGATGTCACAGCACTCCAAAATTAGTGGAGCGTTGTATCTACTTCTTCGAAGGAATGCTATAGAGACGGGGGCCATGAAGACGTTGGAGATGTTTAGGCTCATCTTGTTTATCTGTTTTGGGCAAGGCTGTGGTGTATTTGAGTTAGTATGCGAACGAGGAGGAGAGCTTCACACCAGAGATAACACAGGCTTTGATTTGTGCCGTTTGCCGAAAGATGAAGCGCTTCTCATTGAGACGGCGAGAATGCGGGGATGAATGGACATTCTGAGTTTAGCAAGTCGATCGCGACTTGTTTCGATCGCGTGAGGTCATGTGTGTACTTGCTCCTCCACGTTCCTCTCCAGCTGCCGAAGCTTAGCCTGAAAGGGAACGTCACAACGTGAAACGAGGGTAGTTCGATGGTCCCCATTCAAGAGAGAAGAAGATTGGGAGGTGAGGAATCTCCACTCCAAATATAGGGAGCGGGAAAAGAGCGGCTATTCGCGCGTGGGGTATGGTCAGCTGAGTAAGGGGTTTGTTATCTCTTTCCTAATGGGACAAATAAATTAGGTCGATCGAGATCTGTTTTACGTTTCATTGTCCATCGTCCAAGCACCCAGCACGAGAGAGAGGACTGCGAAGGAAGGGGAGATATGTATAGACAAGAAGAGATGGAAGAGATGACAAGTTGGCGGAGAAGCCGAAGTCAGGAAAGAGTCTCCATCGTTCTGGGTTCCCTCGCGACTTTGGGACTGGCCAATTTAAGCCCACGTGATGGTAACATATATAAACCCCCACCCCGTTCCAGACGTTCTTTCCTTCCACCCAACCATGTCTAACAACAACACTCGCACAGCAAGCCCTCCCCATTCCATCCCCATCCCCATCTCAAATGCTCGCCATGCCCGCCATCGCTCAGCCTCAATGTCCTCATCCGCCTCATCGTCCACCTCAGATGCTCTCCCCCCAACTCCCCCTGGCTCAGGCATGATGGGCTCTCAACGGGTCTCTATCCCATCCCCATCCCAGTCGCCTATCCTGTCCTATTTCTATGGTCAGAGTCCATCCAAGTCCACTAGCCCAATGACCGCCAGCTCTGGCACATTCCCCTTCAGGAGGGGTTTTGCACCTCCAGCTGTATTCGAAGGTGTGCTTCTTTCTCGCTTTACACGTAAGCGTCATCTGACAAGCTCAGCAGAGGAAGAGGAACAGCGAGAGATCCCAGTCGCTGCACACGCTAGGCGCACTAGTGTCACCGTGGCCAATCGCTTCTCGAGCGCTCAGGCCACTCCTGCCGCGATGCCAGACGCTCTCCATGATCGCGGGGCCGGCCTTCTTCGACGCCTCTCCTTGAGCGCAGGGGGTGCGCCTTCTTTCGCAAAGGTGAGTTTCGTTTCTTCGCCTTCTCGCCTAGGCCTGGTGTCGTCACCGATCCCATCCCGTCGCCACCTTCTCCAAACCCCTATCTCCATCTAATCTAAACTTTTAAACCTTTTGATGCTAATACACTTGCTTCTTATAGCCAAACACCGGTCGAAGCCCTCCCAGTCCCCCGCCCAACTCAGCGATTAACACTCAAGGCGCACGCGCTCCTGGTGTGATGGGCAAGCCCAGGAGGAGTGCAACCGTCTCGGAGTCTCGTCCTCGACGAGCACCCTCCCCAATGGGCGAGCGGATTTTGAAGGGCCACTTCGATGGCTTCAATTAGGCTTGCTCTTGGTCGCATGATCAAGGTGAGGGGAATTCCTTTTGGGATTTCCCTCATTGAGTGCCTGATTGGTCGAACGCCGCAAAACTCTGGCTTGTTGAAGTGTCTCGGTCTCTTTTTGCCTGCCCATCCCCCATCATCTTCCCTTCACACTCCTCCCCTCGCAAAAAGTCTTGTTGAGCTGTGGAAGGTTGTACACGGGTTGTCAAACTCGGTGCATCTACCATGGCTCAGCCTGTGGCTCTCCCACTTTCTTGGACTCCTTCTCCCTTCCACAGCCCTCGACGTCCTCTCAAGCCTGCTCTATTGTCGACGAGCGACATTCGCTCACCCAGCCTAATCATATTTCCCATGCCATAGCGTCTAATTCTCTGCGGCATGTCTAAAAGAAGTTGTCAAGGTCGCCGCGTTGCCTGATTTGGGACCTTCGAGTTGCCCTTACTGCGGCTTCCATTCGCACAGAATGTACGTTGCTTGCGTGACCGCGGTTCGCAAGCGCAGATCGCGCTGCGTGCTAAGCGTTGACCTGGTTCAGCCACGGTCGACGTTTACTCAGGGCGATCCTGCAGCTCAAGACGACGCAACCTTGAATGCGCACAGGCACTTGTGTCCAAACTATCGCATGTACCACCACGATCACCACCTTCCAACGCATTGATGCGATCTGCATCTCCTTCACCACTGCATATTTCCTCATCTTCCTCGCATGCATCCATCGCAATTTTGCTCAACGCATCCAGTGACTTCGCTTCTTGAACATCATTGGTCTTTTCCTTTGGTGAAGATCCTCGTTCTGCTTTTTCTTCTTTCTGGTTTACTTTGCTTGGTCTCCGAGCATTCTTTCGCTTTCTATTCTTGTGTATGTACCATATTCGAGTTTATCATTTTCGACAGAAGTCATAATGTATTTGGTTCAAACCCAGTCATTTTGCTATTGGCTCGATGAGAGGTGCCCGTGTGGCGTTGACATCGCCCTCCGTCGGTCTCGTGCAGGTTATGATCGAAGGAATGAGCCTTGCATGACGGGTCCGAGAAGCAGCCAGGCGGTCTTCTTCCCCCTCTCTGTCCCCGAGTGTGCCTCGCCTTTGAGCTTCGTCGAGCGGCGTGTAAAGTCAGGTGAGATGCCAGTTTTTCGACGATCCGGCAGGTTGGCCATGGGGTACAACGAAGGAACTTGAAGGGCTTCCACGGTGTCCCTTTCCTCATTGAACTTGATCGCCAGCCCATGGAAGCTCAACAATTTTCAATATCGAAGTATCCAGAAATCAAAGGCGATACTTCTCATACGTTCTAATCTTCCATGATCGTCCTTTGAGAAGAAAACTACGTGGTCCCGCTTACTCCCTCTGCCCCGCCCTGCAATTTTCATCAGCCACGGTGAGTGCAGATAGTAACTTCCGTATCGCGGCCCGTCTTTTGGTTTCTCATCGTTGACCAACAGGCAAGCCGCTCATGACAATTTGTTTCTTGGTTGTTCTAGGTGTCGGCGAGTCCAGTCCCCGTTCCAGGCATCACCTTCTGAAGATGAGTAGGCGCTGTCCATCTGAAGCTTGGCACAAGATAAATTGTGACTATTATGCCTCATTCCATGATGCAATGTTTCGACGCTCAGGTTGGCTCCACCTGGTTGCCATGTACTCTCTTCTTTCCTCGAGCTTGGTACAGGCCTGCTTGCGGGCGATGATGCATCATTGCTCTCTTGCGTGGTTGTGCGCTTCACTTGGTTCCGGATTTGGGCAGGCGGGTTTCCTTTTCGGGACAGCGACGCTGGATGATCGACCTTTTCATTGGCCAGGTGCCTGAAGAAGGAGGCATCCAACCATCCGTACCAGTGGCTATCCATGTCTTTCCAGGACGCGGTGAGTCCGGAATTGAACATGGCGATGCGACGGTTCCTTGACAAGCGAGTGACACCTGGGCGCTGCAAGTCGAACTCACCGGTCGAATGTGATACCCCTCCGAAGGTATATATACAACTGGATGAATGCGTTGGAACGGCAGCACATTCGTTCATCCTCTTCTTCTCTTGTCTTTCTTAGGCTTGCCTTCGTTCGACTTTCTTTTCACTCTCTCTTCGTTCTTCAGTAGTCGAACAGTTTCTTTAGGCCAGGACGCCTTCCACAGCCTTCCCTTTCGATTTTCGAAGCCTATACTTGCTTTTTCATATATTTTAACTCCCTCAAACCCTTTGAACAATGTTGGTCAAGTCCACCTTCTTTATCCTTCTCTCTTCCGTTATCTCGGCGTCCATTGCTGCGCCTATTGCCCAGGCACCCGATGCTGTCAGCGTCAGCGGCGCCCCGGCTATCTCTACCACACCAGCTCCTTCTGCCAGCGCTAGCCCAGATGCCTCGTCTCCTGGCATCGACTTTGGAGCGGCATCTGTGCCCACCATCTCCAGTCTGGCGGCACCACTCCCTGTCTCCTCGAGCATTGTGCCCGTACCTGCACCCACAACGATGATCCTCAAGCCGGTTCATCACCCCGCTCCTCCTCCTAAGCATGAGCCATCTCCTATCCACCACACCACTAGCACTGTGCACCACGTCCCAATCTATACGCCCCCCGTTCACCACATCCCCCCACCAGTTCATCATACCACCAGCACCATCCACCACGTCCCCATCTATACGCCTCCAGTGCACCATATTCCTCCACCGGTCCACCATACCACGAGCACTTTCCATCACGTCCCTGTCTACACCCCCATCAAGCACGAGCTTCCCATTCACCATACCACCACTTTGGAACACATCCCAGTGCATACCCCAACTCCCATCCACCACATCCCACCTCCCGTCCATACCACTCCTGTTCACCACGTCCAGCCTCCTGTTCACACCCCACCCGCTCACGTCCCCGTCCATGTCCCCACCTACCACTCCTTTGATAAGTGGGACGGACACGAGTCCCTCAAGGGTTTCGACAACTTCTACGGCGTTGATAACTGGGACGGCTACAAGTTCGAGCAGGTCTTTGTCAAGAAGGAACACGAACTCGTTTGCAGGACCCACGACATTCACATCATCCAGCAACGTCTCCTCGTTCTCCAAGAGATGGCCAAGAAGATCGTTGTCGAGACCATCTGCGAGGTCGAGGTACAAACAATCGTGTTTGAGCAGTTCTACGCTGGCTTGAATGGGTTCGGACGGGATATTCGCCACGTTCCTGGCAACCACCAGGTTGGATATGATGAGGAGATTGTCAAGCATTTCCCCAAGATCATCAAGCACGACGGATCGCTTGACGTTGAGGATTGGAAGTTCACTGGCAAGGACCTTGGCAAGCACACTGTCATTGTCAAGGGCCACAACTGGGATGACAAGCGCTCGTATGGATCTGTCTGGAAGGCTTGGGGGGCTGCTCGTAAGGGATGGTTTGATATCTACGGCAAATGGTTCTAAGTGACTGGGTTCGTTCTTGTTTCTTACGGCGTAGACTTGGACCCAAGTGGTCACTATATTCTTTCGTTTCATTAGACATTTACTGGTCTCTTGGTGCTGGATAGTGTAGATCAAATATAATGGTATACCCGAGTTTTGGATCTTTACACTCTGCGCGCCTTGAGTTGAACAGGCCTGAAACAGACACGCAAGCGACGGTGCATTCGCATCCTCATGCGACGAGCTCCGATATCCATATTGACATTTTCGCGACAGGCTGTCGCATGTCATGCCTTCTACCCTAGCTTCTCTACCGCCGTTGTCTTACTCGTTGGGAATAGTTATTCCGTTTGATTCCCCTTCAATATCCTCCAACTTTCAAGAGGTTTGCCCATCTGATGGATCAAGCCTCGCCAACATATCAGTGTCACTTGCTGGGTTTTGTCCCGGCCATTCAATCTCGCTGTTCTCGTTGCTCCCTACTTCCAGCGTACAGCCTGTTGAATCTACAGAGTATATGAATCTACCGATTCCCAAGAACCTCTCAACGGCCACACAGAGTTCAAGTCGGCTAACTGCATTTACGCCTGTCATCCAAACATCAGTGAGTCCAATTACGCTCCCACCCCTTCATCACATCGCGCCCGAGCTTTACCGTGCAAAGCTTATACCAATCCTCCATCACCTTCTGTAGATGAGTATGCGATGTCGGTACGAAGCTTGGCCAAAGACCGATGCTACTATTTGCCTGACTGTATTCTATGCAATGTTTCGACGCACATCCTTCTCCCGCTGGTTGCCATGTCCCCCTTCTATCTTGAGGGCGGTGATATTCAGAACCTGTATCACTGTTCACTTGTGTGACTGCGCGTTTACCTTGATTCCAGTTCTGGGCAGGAAATTTTCCTTTTTAGAAAGACTATCAGTGATGGATGAGCGGAATGGACATTTCTCATTGGTCACTACTAGCGCCCAAGCATGCACCAGGAAAGAAAGCATTGACCAAACCAGACGGGTCACTGATTTAATAGGACACGGTGAGCGCGGAAAGATAATCGTGGCGATGCGATGGTTCTTTGCTCTGCTGGACTGACGGATGACTGAGATCCGAGTGCTGCAAGTCGTACTCACTCAGACTTGAGTAGACTAGGAAGCCTCCAGAAGGTATATATACAGGTTGGCGAATGCCCTGAGACGGCACCACATTCGTTCTTCGTCTTCCTTCTCTTCTTCTTTGGGTTCCCTCCTCTTTTCGACTTTCTCTCTTCTTTCCACGTTCTTCAGTTGTAGGACACTTTTATTGGCTAGGTTGCCTCACCTATCTATCCATTATTTCAAATTTCAAAAGCTAGTCTTACCTTTTTATTCCTTCAACCCCGTATTCCTTTGAACAATGTTTGTCAAATCCACCTTCCTTATCCTTCTCTCATCTATCATCTCGGCTTCCGTCGCGGCGCCTGTGGTCTCGAGCCATGTGCCAGAACCCGTACACAAAACGGTCGTTCTCAAGGCGGTTCCTTCACCCGCGCCCCCTCCTCCTCCTAAGCACGAGGCCTCTCCTATTCTCCACACTACTACCATTGTCAAGCACGTTCCAATTGTTACACCGCTTGTGAAGCATGTTCCCGCACCGGTGCACACTCCCATCAAGCACGAGCCTCCCGTAGTCGTCCTCCATACGACCACCTTGCATCCCGTTCCTGTGCACACCCTCTTGAAAGTTGTCAAGCCACCCGTCCACACCCCAGTGCATGTCCCCGTCAAGCACGAGCTTCCTGTCGTCTCGCATCCTGCTCCTGTGCACACCCCCGTTGTCTTCAAGGACGTTAAGCCTCCCCCCGTCCCTGTCCACATCCCACCCGTTCGCGTTCCCGTCAAAGTCGTCGCCGTCAAGCACGAACCTCCTGTAGTCGTTCACCCCACAACTACCCTCCACCCCGCCCCCGTCCACACACCCATCCACAAACCCATCGTTCACACACCCCGCGCCAACCTCCCAGTCCACGTCCCCATCCACCACTCCTTTGACAAATGGGAAGGCCACGAATCCCTCGAAGGTTTCGACAACTTCTACGGCGTCGACAACTGGGACGGCTACAAATTCGAACAAGTCTTTATCAAGAAAGAGCTTGAACTCGTCTGCAAACCACACGACGTCCACATCATCCAACAACGTCTCCTCGTCCTACAAGAGATGGCGAAAAAGATCATCGTCGAGACCATTTGCGAAGTCGAGGTACAGACGATCGTCTTTGAGCAGTTTTACGCTGCGTTGAATGGGCTTGGGAGGGATATTCGAAGGGCTGAGGGCGGCGGAAAGCACCATCAGCTTGGGTACGACGAGGAGATTGTCAAGCATTTCCCCAAGTTTGTCAAGGGTGATGGGTCGCTGGATCTGAGCGACTGGAAGTTTACGGGCAAGGACCTTGGCAAGCATTCTGTGCTTGTCAAGGGACATAATTGGGACGACAAGCGCTCCCCTTCGAGTGTCAAGAAGGCTTTTGATGCTGCTCGCAAGGGATGGTTTGATCTTTATGGAAAATGGTTCTAAACGACAGGGTTCCTTGTTTCTTTAGAGCATAGTTTTCATTTGGGTCTCGATGGTCGTCACATTTATCATACCATTTCGTGTTACACGGGCAATTGGCTGATATTTATGTTTGTTGGTAGTGTAGATTTCTCGTAATGCGATATTCGAGCTCTGGAGCGCCAACCTCATGTGTCTGAGTTGGTGAACCTGTCCCGTATTTGAGTATTCCGCTTTTTGCATCGTTCCAGTTCAATTCGCGATCTGCCGACGAGAGGCGCCCGTTTGACACAAACATTTCGCTCTGTCAGCCGGAAGGGCGAGAGAGGCAGCTGTCCTGCATTTGAGTGCGCTTACTGGCTTTCGATTACAGTAAAGCAACTTGATTTTGCCTCTTTGATTTGATGCGACGACATCCAGAGCTCTTCGGGCGCCTATTTCATTAAAGCCACGGTGATTTGATCTGAAGCCATCGCTGACATCGGATGCTATTAGTTCTGAGCGGAATCTCATGAGCGCCACTGTGGCCAAGGACGACGCTAGAGAAATCACAGTTATGAGATCCTTGCAGGATGGTGAGATTGATCATCCAAGTCTGTGAGTAGTAGTGGAGAGTATTATACAGGGTGTGAATTCCAGAGTTTTGTGTAGAGGAATGTCGATCATGCCCAGTTGTCGATGAGAGCATCTCTCATCTCGCCAATAACTGCTGTTGATTCTTGGCCTTGGAGCTCTGAAATCGGCATTCAGCATCAGACAGAAGGAAAGAAGGCGAAATAACGCACTGAATGCAGCCTCGATCACTGAAATCTCTGTTGCTGTTGTCTCGAGACCGGTGAATGCACACCAATCGTTGACTACTAGACCAGCGCCTAGTACATCTGAACCTCTGTTCACTGTTCCGGCCTGCACCCTCCCATTAACACCATGTCCTCTCGCATAGCACACTTGGTGCACTCACCACCAAGGGTATCTGCAGCAAGCTGCTCAATTCGTCCTGATCCTGCACGCTCGTCTTGGGATGTACGAGTCCTCCCTGGTTTGTAATCGCACAGTAACTCCCCACGAGGACGTTGTCCGCAATTGTCTGTCGGAAGACCTCGACTTTGAGGACATCAGCAATGATCTCCTCGGTTTCTCGGTCAATGTCAGGGTGGACGAGGGCGACATAGTCGTTGCAGGCGATGACGTTGCCTAGGGCAGAGAGACGCTCTTCTACACGCTGAATGGCGACGGTGTCGGGGAGGGAGTTGCGGAGATGTTGGAGTTCTTGGTCGGTTGTTGTGGATGGTACGAGGAGGCCATGTCGGTTGCCTTTTTAAGCATCGTTAGACCCAGGGCTCTTTGACTGAATAAAAGACTTGGAACGCACCAGCTGTTAGACGGCCGACGATCCTGGTACCACCGATGCTGGTATGCACAATAGGGACCACATCGCCCAGCTCACTCTCGAAAGCCGAGTAAAAGTTTGTGGAACCGTTGATTGCGACCAGACAGTAGCTGTTTGTGAGTTTTGAAAAGACACCAATGTCGGAGGAGTTTTCGAATTGAATGCCTAGTAATGTTTAGACGGGAAGGGATCAGAAGAGCGGAATAGATTTACGGGTGGCCATTGTAGGAGAGTGGGTTGATAGGTGTGTAGTGTAGCTAGGTCGAAGAGAGAAGGAGGAGGAGTGAGAGAGCGCTTAGCTGATTGCTATGAAAATGAGATAACTGCCTTCCTTTAAAAGAAGTGTTGTGATGACTAAGAATCGCATCCGAACAGTTTCGCTTCCGCTCCGTCAATCACTTTCTTCTCCTTCTCGTTTGCTGACTTGTTGCAAAGTCATTTCTACTTACAGCGAGGCAATGTACAGACCGGGAGCATCTATTGTCGCGCGCTTGAATCGTCGCGTGGTCGTTCCGAGGGCACTGCTACGTCCACCGACGTCCGTTCCGCTGGCTCGCGGATGTCCAGTTCATACACTATGGGCAGCCAAGAGGACTTTTGCTTCCGTTTCCGAGCCACCTATTCCTACTGCCCCGTCCTCCTCCTCAGGTGTGACGCCAATTGAGCAATTGGTGTTGGATACCATCAAGGTCCGTTCGCCCTGCATCCCCACTAACCTCAGGCTCAAACACTCACGCGTATTCATAGCTCGCAGGCCCAATATCCTTTGCCAAATACATGGGCCTCTGTCTCTCTCATCCCACACATGGATACTACATGAACCCTTCCAATGCCGTCTTCGGTACCTCAGGAGACTTTATCACCAGTCCTGAAATCAGCCAAGTCTTTGGCGAGGTGTGTGTTGTTTCTGTCTTCTTGATTTCGGTGAAGAGTCGAGGGTAACGAACGAATAGGTGTAATCTTCTCTTATTCTTCTGGACACGCATCTAGCTCATGGCAATATGGTTCATCACCCAATGGGCCGCTGCAGGCTCACCCAGCCATGTCCGTATCGTCGAACTGGGACCAGGTCGCGGAACGCTCATGGACGACATGCTTCGTGTCCTTCGAAAGTTCCTCCCACCAGACACGTTGGCTTCTGTCCACCTCGTCGAAACCTCCAAAGCACTGAGGGGTGTGCAATCGAGTAAACTTGGCTGTGAGTCAGCAGGTGACGGAGAAGAGTCGTACTCTACTCTGCCGGGTGGAAAGGTCAGAGTGGAATGGCACGATTCGTTGACTGAGATTGAGAGAAGGGAGGATGTGTACACTATGTTGGTGGCGCACGAGTTCTTTGACGCGTTGCCTGTGCATGTCGTTCAGGTATGCTTCAACTCTTCAATGTCTTTTGCATAATGCTTACAGCAGCGCGTAGAAAACAGAAACGGGATGGAACGAAGTCATGATAGCGTCCACCGAATCATCCTCCCCGAAAACTGAAGGCTCCTCAACCGCCCCTCCTACCCAGTCGCCGCCCGCCCAAGACACAGCTTCTTCATCCGCTCAAGCAAGTAATGCACGCCTCCGCCGCGTCCTTAATCCTCTACCTTCCCCCATCTCCACCCTCTTGGGCAACTCATCCCCTCGTTTCCGTTCACTACCAGAAGGTACCTCCATAGAAGTCTCACCCACAAGTTTCAGGATCGCACACCAGATTGGCAGGCTTCTAAGTAGCTGGGACGCAGATGGCCTTCTAAAGGAAGGCCAGACAACTCGGCAAGACGCAAGCGCAGAACCAAGTGCGCCTCAAGAGCCTCAGACGGCGCAAGGACACGGAGGAGCAGCTTTGATCATCGACTATGGTTCCTCATCGTTCCATTCGGACTCGTTACGTGCATTCAAGGCACACAAGATGGTGGATTTGTTCCATGAACCTGGGCAGTGCGATATCACTGCCGATGTTGACTTTGAGTATCTGAAAGAAGGGATGGGTGGACTTGGTGCGTTTCTTATCGGCACTCTCCATCATTGACTTTATAATTCTGACGGCTCGCTCTTCGTCGACAGTGAAAACGCATGGTCCCCTCACTCAAGCCACTTTCCTGAACCGAATGGCGCTCGCAGGACGAGTCGCCGCTCTCGTTCGGAACGCGCCTACTGAAGAACGCAAAAATACGATTAGAGAAGCTGCGGAGCGGTTGGTGGATGAGCAGGGGATGGGCGGGCAGTACAAGGTTTTGGGTGTTGTTGGTGGGAAGGCTGCAGGTGGAGGAAGTGGTCTTGGGGGAAGTGGGGGACGGGGAGGCGAGGTGGCTGTTTGGCCGTTTGTGGAGGAGGTGCCGGTGGGGGAGGGCGTGAAGGAGACGGTTAAGCAGGACGTGAAGGAGGAGAGTGTGAGCAAGGGAAAGACTGAGAGCGCGAAGGAGCTCGAGACTGTTCGGATATAGATTTATATAACGCCCCACTTCTCAATGTGCGCATCGGTGCACCGCTTAGTCTACTCAGCCGTTGTGTTACTTGGTACTGGAGAAGGCAAAACCTGAAGTTGCAGATTGGGTCTTGGATAGGGCTATGACCGAGCAACATGCCAACAATCATGCATAGCCACATGCGCGTCTGGCAGGGTCTCTCTCACTTTCGTCGCACATCGCTACATTTACGCCTTCTGGCCAATCACAAGATATTCTTTCAGTCATACGCGAAGCAGCTCTTTTAAACGGAATCCACGCCCTATTGGAAGCTCTGGGACCGGTGATGGTGGACATCAAGCTTCCGAACTGTTTCGACCACTTCGACTGTCAACGCAAATAACAGAGGAGGAAAGACGAGATACTCACTGATCACCTGGAAAGAAGGCTTTTTTCCCCTGACGTTCATGTCTTCGTCACTGTAGGATAGCGTCCCCCAACATTAGCGCCTGTTCCTGCACCATCAGTGCCAAACGTTTGGCGGCTATTCCCTCGATCTTGGTGAGGATGTCGCCTGGTTGCACCTCCACCTCCTCCATTTCCTCCAAAATGTCTTGTTTTTCGGCCTCTAGAGCGAGCGTTTTCCCTTCGAGACCCGCAATTCTAGATTGGGCTTCAACTATCGCACGTAACTCCTTGTTCTTCTCAACCACGACGGTGGCGATATTGCCATCAGTTTCCATGAGCCGCCGATTCAAGCCTTTTAGGTGCCTCTCCCGGTCTTCAAGCCCTTGCAGCTCCTGCTGGCAAGTCTTGAGCATCTCGGCTATCCCTGACCTCTTCTCCAGGATCTCCTGTCTTATCAAGAGCAGCTCAACCTCTGCGTTGGCGTCTACGATCTGTGCTTGTTTGAAGCTCAAGAAATCCAAGACAAGTTGGGAGAGACTGGCTGGGGCAGATGCTGTTGGGTGATCCATGACGCGGGTATAGCTCAGGGAAATTTGGAAAGAAGGGGGAGGCCTGAGGTCCGAATGGCCGGTCCTATTTTATCAGGAAGAGACTGGTAAGAAGCTGCGTCCTGTGCCTCTTTTTGATACGATGTGCACTTCTATTCAGGCAAGCCCGGCGCCAACGTCAGACTCTTCTTGCGGTAGGCCGCGGATCCACTTTTGAACGACATTGCAACGCGGTCCCTTTCGCCTTCCTCAAACCCCCTTTATTACTCCTCGTAAATGGTGACATGATAGCGGCCTTCTCCTCGATATGATTGACGTGACTTGGTCTCGCCCCTCAGTCCCATTGTCCTGGAGAAGGGAAAGGAAGCAGAAGAGGGTCAGGCCTCAGGTCTCGCTGCATCATAGGGACTATAATCAAGCGACGCGTCAATGATTCGCTGCGGCCACCTGCTCAGTGACCTGCCCTCTGTCTTCGTTGTTCGTTCAGTTACCTTAGGTATGCCCCACTCTTATGCATTCCGAAACTTTGCGCTAATCGATCCCAAGAAAGCATCTTTATTGAATTATCAGTTTACACTCGAAACAGCCGTAGAAAGAGCATCCAAATTTGCCTCAATCATTTGTTCAAGAGCCGCATAGTGATGGTCAAGAAGGCTTTGGGGACTGACCTCCACTGGAATGAGAGGACCCAGTTCAAAACCATTTTCAGAGACTTTGAGATAGTCAGTGCGAGGGTTCCGTGAGGGACAAAAGAAACCACGCACCGACTTCCAGCAACTGGCGGGCTTGGGCTTTGTCCATGTTGTTCCATTCCTCATCCCAACGCATGACCCAACTTTCTTCCGCCACCTGCTCCTCCAGGCGCTGTATATCCTTATCCAGGATGTCGTACTCTTGGCCCAGCTGCCGCCCTCGGCACTTCCACCCGGCGACCATTTCCTTCATGCTTTCGATATCAGTGTTGCTTGTGTGCCCCACCACCTCCGATGATAATACCAGTACCAGCGCTTCGAACTCCCCAGTGTCCAAAGAGAATCCCTGTGCTTTGAGGCCTGCAACAGCTTCATAAAAATCCTCTGAAGCCTTCTTCATCCCAATTGCACTAAGCCGCGTAGTCTCTTCGAGCTCCGAGAGACCTCGAATGGCTTCCTGACTCGCCTCTTGTCGTTGTTGCACCGATTTCTGGGAGGCCTTGAGTGTGTTGATCGCCTTCAGCCTCTTTTCCATCACAGACTTCTCCAGCTCCTGGAGGTCTCTTTTGGCGTTGATCCTGCCTTCCTTTTCAAGAGCCAGTCGGCTTCGCGCGAGGCGTACTACCTCCAATTGCTGATAAAGGAGACCGGGTAAGGTCAGTGCTGTTGGTGCTTCCATGAGGAGGGCGTAGAACGCAGACGAAGTGTGTAAAGGAGAAAGGATGAAGCTATGCAGATGGGAGACTCGGAGGAGAGCTGAATGACATCTCCTCTTCTGCGCATTATCAGGAAGCTTCGCCGCTAAGAATTACGTCCAGTGCTTGACCTTTTGGCACCACGGGCGCTTGCAAGGAAGCGGTGCCAACGTCAAATTCTTCCTTGGGCAGGACGGAGACCTTATCTGGAAGCGGTTTGAGTCCCCTCTAATCTTCCCCCAGCCAACTTCAAGTTGCTGGTCTCAGCTAACGCGGGTCGTGTCTGTAACAGTGTTTATGAGCTTTCAGTGGCTACGTAGGGAACAGGTAAAGGCCTGGCCCACTTTCCTCGCCATGTATATCAAGACGCAACCTTCGCCCTTGGATCTAGTAGTTGGTCATAAATGCTTTAAGAGCTTAAGGCGCTTCACCGCGACCATGGCATTTCTGAGTATTGTAACGGCTATAACGGCTACGCCACATATACATGTTCTATTACACATTATGGTCGGGATAGTCTCGAGGGAGCTTTGTCATTGAACCAGCTGTCCTCGCTGAAAGAAGCCTGTATGGAATGCAAATACGCCTAAGGAAGAGCTTTCGGATCCAGAGGGACCTGTTCGTTAATGAAAAGAATAGAGCGGGGAGGAAAGAAACTCACCGGTCATCTAGCAGAGTGCCTTGAGCGTGATCTCCATCTGCTCCTCGCAGTCTATAACCAAGCCCTCACCTCCTGAAGTAGGCTTTCGTAGCCTAGTGCCAGTTCATCCGCCAGCTGCCACCACTCGGGGAACAACTGCTGATCTTGACAAGAACGTCGCTGGGGTGCTGCTCAACCCCCGTGCGAAGTGCCGCTAGGTTGTCGTGCTTTTCCCTCTCTAAAGATAGCTGCTGCCTTTCGAGGTCCAAATCCTATCCTGGGCTTCAACAATTGCGTCTCGCTCCTTGTTCTTCTCAACGATGACGGCAAGGATTTTTTTCGTGGGCATCCAAGATACACTGCCAGTGATTGGCTTGCAGGTGCTTCCGAGTTTCCTCAAAGGCTTGAAGGTCCAGCAGCTCACGGTAGTGAATGTTGATCATTTTGGCTGTCGCTAACTTTTTCTTCCGCAAAGCATCCTCTTGTATGTGCAACGCTGTCTTTTTCACCCCCAAGTCAGTCTCCACCTTGTCGAATTCAAGCTCGATTTCTGTAATGCGTGTGACCTCCAAGGTTCGCAGGAGATAACTGGATGAGGTGGTTGCTGTTGGGGAGTACATGGCGAGGTTGCCGGGTAAATAGATGCTGGAGGACGTTTGGGAAGAAAGAGACTTCGATTTTTGCTCTCTTGCATCAGGACGTTAGTAGCCAGCGACCTTTCTAGTGACGCGACGGGCGCTTCTATCTCGGGAAGCCCGCTGCCAACGTCAGGCTCACCTTCTTCATGAACCGCACATCTTCGCTGGAAGAAGGTCTCTCGTCAGATAATCTCCTCTTCGGTCATGGTACCAACGGTCCATGCAGTTCTGCATCGCGCCAGGTACTGATGTGGTCGTCGATACTCCCAGAGGCTACCACCAAGCAACGCGTCAATAAATGGACACAGCCACTTGTGCCTCTGACGCGCCTGGCCTTTGTCTTCAGCTTTGTTCACTCTGTCGACCATTTCTGCAATATTTGAAATTGAATCCAGCACACTCTGATAATACAGGGACAGGAGCCAGCGAAGGAACACACTAGGACCAAATGATCATCCCAATCACCCTCGCATCCTCCTCCCAACAACCCCTTCCAGCCGGCCTCGCTCGGCTCTCGTCAACTGAGGTGGTCCTCATCGAACTCCAAGGCGCACTCGAAGTTGAAGCAAAGGTAGCCAGCGAGAGAAACGGGAAATTTGTAGGTACGTTGAGCGTAGATGAGAAACTGGTGAGTGGAAATACATGTTCATGCTCTCAAGGCGAGAAGGAGTGCAAGAGTTGACTTTGGTTCCTCGTATGGGTCTTAGAGCAAACCAACGCTACGGATTGGTCACCATCTTCTTGAAGGAAAAGTGCAGAACATCAATAAACCGCTAGCGGTGCTGCATCGTCTTCCTGTGCCTTCCAATTCATCCTCGATTACCTTCACTGCAACTTCAATATCTACATCAGCGTCGGCATCGTCACGCTCTCGCAGTACCCAACCTCCAATACCACAACGACGAGGTGACGAAGATGGGATGGACATTGACGGCATGCCGGAGGAGTCCTACACGGAACCCTCGACAGGGCCGGAGACGCTTGAGACGCCGAACGATGAAGAGTCGCAAAGACGGGTGATGTTGACGGAGAGTGCTGAACCAAATCCATGGATGATTATGGGTGTCGTTAAGAAGAAGATCATATTTTCGAAGAGACCTATGCCAATCGTGGAGATGAAAGCCAGTAGTGGGAACCCGGGAACGTGATGATATGGTGTATTCGTTGAGTGCAACTACACTTCAATGCAGGTGCAGGATAGAGCTATGTTTCAATCCTCTTTAGCCCCAATGACACAGATTTAAACACTCCAAATCTCGGGTATAGCATTATAAGCAATTTACACTATCCAACACCATAAAACCAGACCTAGTACTAAAACGAAAGACTATGGTAATAGGATGACCACTGGGATCCAATCGAAAGGAAATATACGCCGTAAGAAACATCAACGAGAACAGTCACTTAGAACCATTTGCCATAGAGATCATACCATCCCTTACGAGCAGCTCCCCATGCCTTCCAGACAGATCCATAGGAGCGCTTGTCATCCCAGTTGTGGCCCTTGACAATGACAGTGTGCTTGCCAAGGTCCTTGCCAGTGAACTTCCAGTCCTCGACGTCAAGAGTTCCATCGTGCTTGATGATCTTGGGGAAGTGCTTGACAATCTCTTCATCGTAGCCAACCTGGTGGTGGTTGCCAGGGATCCGACGAATGTCCCGTCCGAACCCGTTCAAGCCAGCATAGAACTGCTCAAACACGATCGTCTGCACCTCGACCTCGCAGATGGTCTCGACAACGATCTTCTTGGCCATCTCTTGGAGAACGAGGAGACGTTGCTGGATGATGTGGATTTCATGGGTTCTGCAGACGAGTTCGTGCTCCTTCTTGACGAATACCTGCTCGAACTTGTAGCCGTCCCAGTTATCGACGCCATAGAAGTTGTCGAAGCCTTTGAGGGACTCGTGTCCGTCCCACTTGTCAAAGGAGTGGTAGGTGGGGACATGGACGGGGACGTGAGCGGGTGGGGTGTGAACGGGAGGCTGGACGTGGTGGATGGGAGTTGGGGTATGCACTGGGATGTGTTCCAAAGTGGTTGTATGGTGAACGGGAAGCTCGTGCTTGATGGGAGTGTAGATAGGGACGTGATGGAAAGTGCTGGTGGTATGGTGGACCGGTGGAGGAATGTGGTGCACTGGAGGCGTATAGATGGGAATGTGGTGGATAGTGCTGGTGGTATGATGAACTGGCGGGGGGATGTGATGCACCGGGGGCGTATAGATTGGGACGTGGTGCACAGTGCTAGTGGTGTGGTGGATAGGAGATGGCTCATGCTTAGGAGGAGGAGCGGGGTGATAAACCGGCTTGAGGATCATCGTTGTGGGTGCAGGTGCGGGCACGATGCTCGAGGAGACAGGCAAAGGTGCCGCCACACTGGAGATGGTGGGCACAGACGCCGCTCCAAAGTCGATGCCAGGAGCCGAAGCAACTGGGCTGGGGTCGAGATTGGCAGGGTCAGCGCTGACAGATGGGGCAGCTGCAGTAGAGCTGGCCAGGGCGCTGGTTACGCTGACGCTGACAGCATCGGGTGCCTGTGCAACAGGTGCAGCAATGGACGCCGAGATAACAGAAGAGAGAAGGATAAAGAAAGTGGATTTGACCAACATCGTTCAAAAGGTTTGCGGGAGTTGAAAGGTATAAAAATATAAGTGTAGGCTTTGAAGGTCGAAAGGGGAGGCTGTGGAAGGCGTCCTGGCCTGAAGAAAAAGTGTTCGACTACTGAAGAACGAAGAGAGAGTGAAAAGAAAGTCGAACGAAGGCAAGCCTAAGAAAAAGAAGAGAAGAAGAGAAAGAACGAATGTGATGTCGTTCCAATGCATTCATCTGGATGTATATATACCTTCTGAGGGTATCGCAGTCCATCCCAGTTCAGGTGGGTACGGGCTGCGGCGCCCAAGTCTCAGGAATCTGTCAAGGAACCATCGCATCGCCACGCTCACCTCCGTGCTCACCGTGTCCTGGAGAATACTGGATTCCCGGTGACCAGCCTGAGGATGGTTGAATGGCATCTTCATCCTGGCCAATGAGAAGGGTCCGTCGAGCTGATCATGATTGATAGACGTTCCAAAAAGGAAATCTGCCTGCCCAAAATTAGAATGAAGGCAAGCATTCAACCGCGCAAAAAGGCAATGATAAAGCATCTGGATATCATAGCCCGCAAGCAGGTCTGTGCCAAGCTTGACGATGGAAGAAGGCCCATGGCAACAGGGGAGAGAGGTTCGGCGCTTGCAACATTGCATCTCTTGGCGAGAGCTGGAACGAGGCAGCCAAGCCCTAGATTGACATCGCCTACTCATCTGCAGAAGTTGATGCATGTAGAGTGAGCTTAAGTGACTTCGGGTGGTTAAATTTCGGGTGGGGGTGACGCAAGGTGCCGAGAGACTGGGACGGTAAAGGGACTCACCGATTCGAATTCCTGAATGACCAACAGAAATGTGATACCGACTCAAAGAGTCTGGCCTTTGAGAGGCTTTTGGGAATCAAGTAGATTATCATCGAACCTGTAAATATGATCTATTGTACACTGGGAGCAACAAGGCCAAGGGCATGGGATGTCTAACACAAGGTCTATCCAGTAATTTACTGGCGAAACAGTCTACTAGATCAGGAAAAATCTTTGGGTGAAGAGGATATTGATAGGGAACTAAATGGAATAACTGATCCAGTGAGGTAGGGTAACGGCTAAAACGTCGTAGCCAGGGGGTACGATACATACTCCCGAAAACGAGAGTATTAGATATCAGAGTTGGTTAGTCTAGAGATCCAGAGTCTCCATGGCAAGAGACAAGGGATCAGTGGTAGCGCCCGCATTGGATAAAGCCATCTGTCCAGCCATACCGCCCACGGCAGTCCCAAAAAAGACTTCAGGACTTGTGCATGTCGCAACGGCACGGCGCATGTGGGTGGTCAAGAATGACAAACCTACTTGGTAGGCAGCTAGGTCATACAAGTACCCGTCAGCAGATTCTCCACAGAGGAAGCTGGTGGCCCAACAACGTACCGTTCATCCAACCGAAACCTTCACGAGGCACCATCTTGAAATCAATACCCTGATTTCCGTACTCTGCGTCGACGAGATGCGAAAGCTTGACGGCGTCGAACTTTTCGGGTACGACACCGTTAAAGTCCACAAAGGCTGTTGTCATCATGTACAGGAACCTGTACGCGAGACGTTGAGACTCCTCGAGGTAGCCATATCGCTCCAAGCCAACCCAAGTCATGATTTGATGCGGGGGCCAGGCATAGGGATAGTCCCATTGTCGATTAGGCCGGTCGAGAGAGATTTTGCCGCGCGACTCTTCTGTCCCCGAAACAAGACCGCCCAGGACTTCAAACTTCTTTAGTGAGCGAGTCCTAACCAAAGCGAGACCAAGTCAGAACAACTAAAGGCAACAAAGAGAGTAGAGGAATGACTCACACAAGCTGCCATGCCTGCTCTTCACTCGCACAGCCTGCCCAGAGTGCCCAGAACGCCGTCACACTCTCATAGAGAATCTGGCTCTCCTGGACGGTATCATAATCAAAGTACAATGCTTTGCTCTCGTTCCACAGATATTGGTCAATCCGGTCCTGCCTGAAGTCTGCCCTCTCAAACCACTCGTCACTCCTCTGCACTCGGCTTCTCGAGCTATCCCTATGGGGGTTGGCGTACGCCTCGGGCGACGGCGGGAAAGGCTGCAGCGCAAACTCCTCCTCCAACTCGAGCTCATCTCCAAACACCTCCCGGATCGCTGTCCCAATGTCCACTTCGTACTTGTACAGCAAGCACTGCAAGTCGATCGTGGCAAGGTTCGCACAACGCTTCTCAAAGCGATAGGTCGTATCGTGCCCTGATTCTCGAACAGCACGATCGTGGAGGAAGTATTCATCCAGTTCTGGCTCGTGGAGAAGGCCGTCGTTGTATTTCTCGCTGAATTCGAGGACGGAGAGACCGTGCTTCTCGGCGTAGGGTTCGAGGATGTGGGTGAAGTGGGTGGCCTCAGTCTCGGGTGGGATACCCAATCCACCTGGCCTGAATCTAGAGAGACCAGTCTTGGGATCCATTCGAGGCTCTGAGACCCAGACGGTGTGGTATTCCTTGATTGCAGCTTGAATGGCTCGCTTCAACCAAGCTTTGTTGGCCTCTGCGTCGGCCCGATCAAGCTGGTTGTAGATTTGAAGGGCCATGTCGGTTAGGAAGGGAGGCTGAGACCGTGCCAAGTAGTAGCTTCGCGATCCGTTGAGAATCTTGTTGTAGTGCTTGATCTCAAAGACAAAGTGGTCCACCATGCCCTTTGCCATTTGGACCTGGCCGTCAACGAGAAGGCCAAGGGCGATGAAGTAGGAATCCCAGTTGTACAGCTGGACATGGTATGAGAACGAGCCGAAGTTGAATAGTTGAGAGGCATACCTCGTTGAATCGAGCTCCGGGAACGATGAACGGTATGCCCTTCAAGGTCTTGCCGCCCTTCCCGTCATCCACCTCGTTCATCGCCAACGCCAGCAGACCAGGCTTGTTATTCAAGCTCTTCACAAAGGCCGGGTCATCGCAGTTGGGAGGTAGCACCTGGACATCGAGATTGATATGTGGCTTCTCTTTCGCTACCCGTCGATAGTACTCTGCCATAGCGGGTTCGCCATGAGGCACATAGATACGCGGCTGGACGCGTCCTGTCCGATTCTTGGGATCGGCAGTGATAATCTCCAAACCATCCCCATCGATTCGTCTTGTCAGCGAGTTCCAGAACGAGTTCTTGATCATGCGCGATAACCGGTCGACTGGGTTTTCGGTGAGACGGGCTTCATCGAGGATGATGCGTTTGCGGTTGTGATCTCGTGCAAGAGCGAGTTCTTGAAGGAGATTTGACAGCATGTATGTACCCTGAGTTGATAGCGCGTCAGATATAGTTCCCAAGTTCCTTCCGTGGTCGGGGAAAGGTAACGCACTCGAATATCGAACGTCTTGAAGCCGTTCGAGGTCGCTGTACCCAAAGCCATCATCTTGGGGCCAGCATCGGTAACGCTGATTTGGAAATCGCCATCGGTGTCCTCTTGCTCGAGGACAACACGGATGGTTTCCTCAACGTCAATGAGGAAGCGCCTTGGGGCAGTGACGTTCTTCTCATCATGCGAGAGGCGGCGAGCTCGAGCATGGGAGTCTCCTTCGAAGCCTGGTGTACGCTTCGGGGCGTAGCCATATAGGTGGGACTAGAAGAGTGTCAATAAATGAACCTCAAGCGGAAGTATACAACTCGTACATGACTGTATGTTCTTGATTTTGTTTGGTGGTCGCCTCCAGGACCGTAATAGACGGAAGCGTCGGAATGGGGTGCTCTGTCGACCTGCTCGTCGGCAAAGGCGCCAGCAGCGGACGGTGTGACAGCAGGAGCCATGGGAGGAGGGATGGTGACAGGTCAGCAGTACAAGCGCAGTTTATATGATGTTTCGTGAACAGATTCCAGGTCAGAGTGGTCGATTTAGAAATAGGCCTGAATTTGGTAATGATGTCGTTTATCACCGACGTTGAAGGTCGTCCGGAACTATTCTCACGCAATAGCCAGGTGACTTTTGGAGCGGCGGCGGCGTCGAGTTGAGGCGTCTACTAGTGAAAATGCGCAGCAGGAACGAGGAGGAGATGGTAGTACTCCAAAGATAAGGAATATCGCTGGACCTTTACCGGATTCTATTACCTACAATCGATCATTTCATGCCGGACTCTGACGGTCCGAGTTTGCCGTTCTCAAGTCAGCAGTAGAGTGGAAATTTTCATACAAATTTGATACTGCTCATTCAAAGGTACAATAACAATTCCTATTGATCATAGATAATACAGTTTGTAGGGCAGAGAAGGTCTCAAGGAGCTTTAGAGTGATTGATGGCCACTGATGAAGTCCCTATTGCGAGTGGTCAGCATTCAGCAATTCTATCCTATGTGAAGCACCTATTATTAAAGCTAAAGACTTACCTGGGCGCCTCTAGACTTAGTCGATATCTCGTCTGTCTGACTCAATGACCCTGAAGCTGCTTGCAGTAGGTTCTGCGCCGAGGCAATACGCAATTTGAATTTGATCGGCTTTGAGCACTTCCAAGCGGCTA
Source organism: Coprinopsis sp. MPI-PUGE-AT-0042 (assembly GCA_020736565.1). Lineage (NCBI taxonomy): Eukaryota > Fungi > Basidiomycota > Agaricomycetes > Agaricales > Psathyrellaceae > Coprinopsis > Coprinopsis sp. MPI-PUGE-AT-0042. The sequence goes on along the minus strand of JAHBOF010000129.1, from coordinate 54,870 downwards.
TTTTTAGTTTGCCTCCGAGCTTTCTTGACCTCTATCCTCATCCTCCCCTCACCGTCTTTGCAAAATGTTCAGACTTACGCGCTTCTGTACACGCGCCCAACGGTTGCAATCAAGGCCCTCTGCTTCCTGGACCCGCAGCTTTGTATCTGACGCTCCGCCAAAGGCTTCGTCACCAAAAAGTAGCGCGGCAGCGCTCAAAGACGCAAAACCAAAACCAAAGGAGGTGACTCCTCTCCGTCGCTCAGCTTCAGCATCTCTCGAAATTCGTACAAACCCAACACCAACACGAAGCGCAATTCAACCGGTCTTCACCCTCGCTACCTCGGAGCGCTACATCTTGTCACGGCTTCGTAGTCACCCTGACCTTCCGCCACGGGCACAGGCTCTTCATGAAGCCTGGTGGGTCCCAAAATGGGTGGGCCAGAACGGCAACGAAGGAGAGGTGTTTGTGTTCGCGAACGGAAGTTTCGTAGCATGGGGGCTGGACGAATCAGAAGTGAAGCGATTCTCCAAGCAGATCATCGAACGGACAATGGGCATGAGCGCCCCAAGACTGGCTGAACCGGAGTCGGAAGAACTCGAGTTCGTCGTCGACCCTAGCGAGTTGAGTGGTATGGAAGTCTACACTTGCCTCTTCATGCTTAACAATATTCCGCTGCTAGACAAACCAGGCTGCAGGGTGACTTGATCATCCTCGGAAAGACGGCACCGCTGAATGAGCCCGAGTTGCTGCCCAAGAACCTACCTCCCATGTCGTTCCCAGCGGAGACTTTGCTCGCCCGGTATGCCTACTCCCAGGCGCTCTCCCGCTCGACAGCGCTCTCTGCGCTGGAAGTTTCGTTGGATGTGTATCTGGCCTCCATGTCAGCGATGCCGCATACCCTCATCGAGACTGGTAAACCTGGAATGGGTCGGACACAATTGATCAAGAAGCTCGGTGAACTCATGAGGTTCAGGCAGCTTCTGAACCTCAATAGGGAGAGCTTTGCTGAAACTCCTGACTTTTATTGGGCTGAACCTGAGCTGGAGAGTAAGCGTGTTTCGCAAGCGTTCGGTTATTCGTGAAATTAATGGTTATATAGAATGCTTCAAGTCCATGAGCAATGCTCTAGAAATCCGAGGAAGGACCGCTTCCCTGAACGACAAAATTACATACGCAGCTGAAGCACAATCTCTCCTTCGCCAGCTCTTGACGGAGGTATGTCCACTCCCCTGGAGCTCTATTCGCGTTCTAACTCTTGCTCTGCAGTCGTCTGGTCACTCCATGGAAGTTATTATCATCCTGCTGATTGCTGTGGAAGTTGTCATTGTAAGTCTTTCCAGTTTCACTTCCCTGCGTCCTCTGATCGTTTGTCTAGGCCATCATTAGAGATGGTCCAGAGCTCTGGGACATGGTGCGCGGCGACAAGGAAGAGGAGAAATCACTGAGGCCCACTGGGCATTGATAGACTATCGTTATTCCTATTCACATCCAGACACCTGTATCCTGTAGACCCCCATGTACTGACCATATTCCCTGCCACAACTAATACCACCATCACTTACCATCACTTCCGCGAGTAGCCCGCTGGAGCCTCCTGTCTGAATCAACCCAATTCATTGACATGTGGACCGTGGTGATGTTACTGTCACGAGAAGCACAGTGTTTCGCCACATTTGCTCACGTTCAACGATGTCAAATCCAACCCTCGATTACTGCCTTCGTCTCTAACCGAAATCCTGCATAGCAAACCCGTTGCGGTTGCTGTGAAATTGCGCAGTGCATCAACCCTTGCTTCCTAACCTCGTGCAGACCCTGCACCCAAGACTTTAGCCTATCAGACTTCCAAGGATTCGCGATTATCACGTCGGCAAAGCGAAATCTATATCATTACGCTCTGAATGGCACGATCTACCACTGGAGGTCCGTCTGGATCTGGAGCTTATGGCTACCGCGACAATGTCCCTCCTCCTCCCAATCACGACCCGTACGGGTACCAGCAATCAGAAGCCCAACCTCAGCAGCCAGGGCAGTTTCAGCAACTATATGGAATGTGGGCGCAAGGGTATGTTTCGCAAACCCCTCCTCCTATTCAAGAGCAGAGGCCCCCTGCACAACAAGGGCTCCCTCCAGGCGCCCAAAGACCTAACAATTACCATCCCTACTCCCACTCTTCCTCCTCGAACACGAACCCATTCGATATACCAAGTCAACCAAATACACCACCCCAGAACACGATACCGAACGCTAGTAATCTCCCGCCAACGACAAGACCAAGAGTGAATACAGGGCAGCAGCCCGCGTTACCCAATCCTTACGATGACGACCCTCAAACGACACCTGTCGCGCGATCGAGCTCGCAATCGCAGCTGGATTCATGGTATGGTTCAGGAGGAGCACATGCCTACGCCTCGGGTGGAATGGGTGGTAGCAGTGGAAGCGGAGGAGGCTTGAGGCCACAGATGATGGGGCACTCGGTCTCGCATGCAAATCTTCGCGGAGCGTCGCAGGCGCAGGCTGCACCAGATCGACCACCGCCCAGCTACACTCCTGCAGATGATTGGGCATTCCCTCCTGAGGGTTCCAAGCCCAGTGGGCCAAGGAACCGAGCGATGTCGCATGCTGCTCTCAACAGTTCATATCCTCCTCCACCGGCAGCAGCAGGATGGGGACTCGCTGATGAAGGAGGAGCAGGACGGGGATCGTCAACGATTGTACAACCCACAATGTCATTCCCAATGCCTGACCTTCAACTTCCTAACATTGCTGAACTGCAAATCAGCCCTATATCGACTGCAGCTGTGCCCACACCACCACACCTTCAACCTCAGCGCAATCGTCATGCATCGTCGATAGGCCTGACAAGACCTTCTGTGCCTCCATCTGCGTTTAGCCCACCACCACCGGTACCACAGATGCAGCATAGCCAATCGTCATCGGGCTCATTGGGCATGACCCCAGATCCTCCACCTCGTCCTGCAACAGGCCCTCCGAGACCTGACCCTCCACAATACTCGCACTCTGATTATACAGGCTCAACGGGTCCAAACGGGGCGCCAGCGGTTCAAGAGAAGAGACCAACACCTCCTACAAACCTGGGAAGGGCTACGACGTTCACCCCAGGTTCAACCACGCCCTCACCCTCGGATACCAAATCGCATGGAGGCCTCGCAGGTCGCTCGAGCTCTGCCTCTGCTTCTCGTCCATCCTCCAGCTCACCTAGGCCCCCTCTTGTCCCTGGACCCAAGTCACGGAGTGATTCTTACGGGTCCACGACACCTTCAACGCCTGCTTCGACGACGTCGAGTGGAGTCAACTCGCCGCTCAACCCGAACACGCCGACGACTGCTAGTAGTGCTACAAGCTTTGCCAGCGCTAAAGAAAGGGAGGCGTTTGGAAATCGAGCGATGAACTTTAACAATGCTTCCCTCGCGAGCTTCCATCCAGGAAGGGAGGGGTTCCATGACGCCTTGGCTTCTCCCGTTGAAGTACGCTGGTTCAGTTTTCTTTGCTTGAACGTGAACTGACAGATGTGTGCCGTAGTCGTCTTTTTCTTTTGAGCAAGATGAGTCTACCATGGCTTCAGAGTGGTCCACTCTCTCGTATGTCCCTTTTCCACCTTGTTTCAATCATGCCGTTGATGGACGAAACAGACAAGACATGGAAGAAAACATCCGCCGCTTTCAGTCCAACGAACTTGCCGAGGCAGATCAAGAATGGCATAAACTCGTTCCCGCTGGTGCTCTGGAATCCCTGTCCAAAGACGACATCGCACGCCAGTCGACCATCTTTGAACTCTTCAAAGCTGAGCGTGAATACGTTGCTGATCTCGAGCTCATCGACCAGGTGGTTGTCAGAGGCCTCAAAGAGGCTAAACCAGCCGTGATACCGGAGCATCAGGTTGACGGGTTCATCGCGGAGGTTTTCCTGAATTACAAGGAAATTTTGGGGTACCATAAAGCGATGCTCAAACAGCTGTTTGAAAGACAGGAGACGGAACACCCGTTCGTTGAGAAAGTCGGAGATATTGTGCTTGAGGGTGAGTACGTGTTTGCCATCCTACACGACGCGACTGATCTATTTATGGACGAACAGTTGCATTCATTCCCGAATACCGCAAAGCCTACGAAACCTACATCAAAGCAAATGTCCTCGCCGAATCTGTCCACCAGAAGCAGCTCTCCTCCAATCCAGCTTACGCAGCATTCCTCGAAACAGTGTCCTCTGATCCCCGTATCAAGAAACGCGACCTGAAGATCTTCCTCGCGCGTCCCGTTACACGGCTTCCTCGACTACGCCTGCTACTCGAAGCTATGCTGAAGAAGACGGATCCAGAGCACCCAGATCACAATTCTCTTCAAATCGCGGTGGAGGTGTTGGGAGATACGGTGAAGAGCAGCCAGCCAGGAATCGAGGCTGCTCAGAGTCGAGTTAATTTCATGGACATTTGCGAGCATCTCGTGTTCACCAAGGGGGAGATCATTGCAAGTTATCTCCTCTCTGATGCAAAGGACTGAGCTAACAGATTCTTTAGGACCTGGATTTGTTCGACAAGGAAAGGCATCTGGTGCATGTTGGTCCGGTATGGACGAAAGAGAAATCCGAGGGCAGCTTTTCATCAGGAGAAAAATGGGTCGAACAGCAGGCGGCTCTTCTCGACAACGCTTGTACGTCGATTCTTTGCCACGCTGTTACGTTTACCAATGAGAGCCTTCCAGTCGTCATCTACCGTGAAAAAAGAATATCTCCAACCGTTACGAAGAAATACGTTGTTCGCCGGGTATGCTTTCTATGCTTCTGCGCACGACAATTTCATCTAACTCCAACCCTCCATACTCTTTCAGCCCATCCCACTCTCCTTCATCCGACTCGCGTCGTTCACCTCCGAAGCTCATCCTCGTAAAGAAGACTCGGGAATCCTTGATTTCCGGGAGAGGGCGACCGTGTTGATGTACCCCTTTACGTTCTATCACGCCACAAGCATGAAAGCGTACAATCTCTTTGTGACGAACGAAGCTTCGAGGAAGAAATGGAATACCAGCTTTGTAGATGCTCTCAGCATCTTCAAGGTTAGGCAGGAAACGAACCCGGTGAGCAATACTTCAAATCTCCTGGTTTTCGGCGAGGACATAGTGGGCTAAATGGCTTTGCAGTGGTTCTCGCAAGAGATAATCTCGGATGGATTCTTTAGGATCCCGCGAGATGCGGCTACGAAAGCGACAGGCAAGCTCTCCTGTGCTGTTCCCTTCTGTGAGTCCGCCTTTGCTCCATCTCGGTGCGAAAGACAATGTCTCATTTGCGCTTCATACAGCAACCCCGAAAGGCCGCTTTCTCGCTGTTGCTTCAACAACCGGCATTTATGTTGGGAAATACGGCAGCAACGGTACGCCCTTAAGATTATATCGCAACTCCCTCCGACTTAAAGCGCCTATTTGCAGAGTCTCGCCAGATCTTCTCCCTCAACGCGGGTTACATCGCCGCGATTCCAAGCCCGCTCAACAAATTCATTATCCATTTCGACACCTCAGTCTTGTCTTATAGTCTCGAAGCTGTTGCGCTCTTGGCACTAGGCCAGACGAATGCATCGACTCTTGAAGCGAGCCGACAAAGGGTTGCCCCTGCTGACCAGACCGTCACGTTTGTCAGGCATTTGATTGTTGGTGATACTCACTCTAGTCGCCACTTGTGTGAGTGCTGAACTCGCTTGGCTCTAATTCTACGCGAAAAAGGAGCTGATTGGCGAGCATTCATTCAGTGGTCTACGCTAGCAAGAAACGCATGAGCAACTCATGCTACGTGCATGCCGTTGAAGCTCTTACCGACTCGATCACAGTTAAGAATAAGAAAACGTCCTTCAGATCATTAGGCCAGGTAAGACTTTGTGCACCTGGGGCGTCCCCTCCGTCAGAAGCTAATCGTTACATAAACGACAATGTAGCCAGGAACCATACCAAAAGATGCATATGATGTTTCATCTCTCACGCGAACGATTGGGATATGTACACGGGATGGTGTAGTTACTGCCGATCCTACAAGGCGCGTCTTGCTGGAATTCAATTTGCAGATGCTCTGCCTGATTACCATCCTTTACTGACAATCCAACAGTTTGGTGACATCGGCTTCGCCACCAATACCTGTTCTCTCCGAGGCAGCAACCTCGCCAGCCGTAGCACTCCTCAAGAGTCAAGTTGACGCCTCCAGGCCGCTAGGCTTCTTACGCGTAAGCAGCAGTGAAATACTGGTTGTCTATGAAGGTGAGTCCATTATCACACATGTGATATTGCGTTGTCTCTCCCTGAAGCTGACGTCTATTCGTCGTCTAGACCTGGGCTGCTACATCAACACCAAAGGCCTCCCTACACGCAGCAACGGCTTCCTCAAGTGGGAAACAAAGATAACCTCGTACGCCTGTCGCTCCCCATACGTGTTCCTGGTCTCTTCGCGCTTTATCGAGATTCGCAATATCGGCAATGGGCGGCTCCTTCAGGTAGTTGAGGGAGGCGACATAAGGCTGATTTATGGCGGTACCGGAGGCAGCAGCACCCAAAACAGTCAACAAGATAACTCACAGGATAACGTGCTTGTTGCGATGAGAGGGAGGTTCAACGATAAGAATGGGTTGAGCGAAAAGATAGTGGAGCTTGTTCCTACGGAAGAAATTGGACCAGGAGGGCAGTGGGGGCCCAACAATGGGGAAGGGCCCTCGAATGGAAACGGGCCCGGGCAGGGACAAGGGATGAACGGGGGACAGCCGATACCACAGCAGGTGTGGGCGGAGTGGGATATGTAGGAAGGGACAGGGCAGGAGGCCAGAGACAGATTATGAGGACGGTTTGTTACTTTATCACATTGCGTTTCCAACATCATGACCACTACTTCTACAACAACCCTTTCTGTATATACGTTAGACATACTATGTACCGATTTGCGTCCTGGATCTTCTACCCGTGTATGTGTATCTGATTAGCTAGCCATCTCAATCACTAGAGGGCCCTTGCATGTAAAGGAGAGCCTTCCCCCAATTTCCCCACTTGGTCTCTGACGATCTGGCGATTCTAGGCACACACCGACCGCGATGACGCTAGAGTCGCCATGGCGTCGTTTAGAGACCTCTTGCCCAAAAAGGAAGGTTTGAGTACTGAATAACTGGAGTGAATATGTCATAGGTATTGGTGTGGAGCGCGATCGACTGTATAAAGCGGAAAGAAATGGGCGTGAATACTCTATAAAACCGCATTTTGCCTCCTTCGACCTCTGAAACACATATCCTATCACCATGTCAGAGGACCAATCTCGCTCCCGCTCTGCTTCCCCCGCACCTCAGGTCGAGGAGGTTCAACAACCCCAATCGCAGTCACAATCACCCCAGCGTGGACGCCGCCGTCGCGGAGGTCAAACTCAATACGACGAGCCGCCACGCCAGCAGCAGCAGCAGCAGTTCCAGCAGCCACAGAACAACCAGCAAATGCAGCAACAGCCTCAGAACCAGATGCTCGGACAAGCTGGCCAGGCGGGCCAGGTGCTGGGTAACACCTTGGGCGGCGTCATGGGTCAGCCTCAGGGTGGAGGGGGTGGTGGAAAGACCGATGCTCTCAAGCTTCGTCTGGACCTTAACCTGGATGTCGATGTCCAAATCAAGGCTCGCATTCACGGCGATGTGACCCTATCGCTTCTGTGAGTATTCTCGGATACTCGCGTCTCGAGCCCCCCATTTACTGAGCAGAAATTAAAACCTCGCCAGTCAATAAAAAGGCTTTTTCTTCTGATCGCACACTTCTGTGAGTGTGTTCGCTAACTATCCTTTACCTCAACAGTGCCTGATCAATGACGTCTTCCATCCAGCTTCATGCGCATTCGACCTTCGTCTAATCACACTTTGGACTTCCTCTGACTGAACTTTATAACAACTGTATGTTTCATTGAGTCTCATGTTGTAAAATCGTGTACTTGTGTCGACGGCTACCTCTATCAGAGCCTGATAATTCAATACCCAAACATCCTCCAGTTCGTCGTCGAGTCCCGTTCCAGTCTTTTGCGTCCTACAGTGCTGTCCCTCACCTTGGCTTATCCGTACCAGTTCCCGAAGAGGCCGAGATGGCAATGATTAGATGGCAGCAGTCACATTGACTTGTCAGAGCCTTGGAGACCCATACACTCTGTGATCTTCTGTGGGTTTGGTATGACATCTGCGCATGCTCAGCCGTCCGGAACCATTAATAGCAGAGGGACATCTGCAGACGATCCAATGCTACTGGTCGTTGACATTGCCTCATCTCGCCATCTAAAGCGCATACATCAGTCGCCAAGATGCGCCAAGACTATGATCCCGAGCGCTGTAACAGTGGATTTTGGCAGTTACATCTGGACATGTCTTGACATAGGCAGGTTGCTGCCACAAACAATTCACATCTGTTAACAGAAAAATATAAAACGGACTAATGGGCCCTGTTGACAACGTCCGCTTCGTTTTTTTTCTCCCTTTGTGTTTTCGTCTTCGTGCCCGTTCACTCTTTCGTTTTCTTCTCTAATCCTTTTGGGCCAGGTCGCCGTCCACATTCGTCTTTACTATTCTACGGAACCCACATCACCTTTCAGGACTTTTATTACTTCATTCTTTTCCAAAATGCAGGTCTACGGCTCCTTCCTTGTTGTGTTGTCCGCTTTCATTGCGACTGCATCCGCTGTCCCGATGCCACAGGCGCCTACCGCCGCCTCCAGCTACAGCGTCGCTATTGCTGCTACCAGTGGCTTCGCCTATCCTTCTGTTTCAGGAGTCTTTCCTACAGCTCCTGCTCCACCCAAGGTCACCGCTGCACCAGTGGCCCCCATTGGCCGTCTACCTCCCTATACCACTATGAGACTCCATCCCAATGGAAAGGTCGAGATCGTGGACAAGGGCCCCGAGCACAAGCCTGCTCATGAGGCTCCCAAACATGTCCCCGAAGTTGAACACAAGTCTTCTACCGTCGTGGTTGTACCTGGCGGCAAGCATCACTCATTCGACCGATGGGGCGGCCTCGAATCTCTCAGGGGATTTGACGACTTTTACGGACTCGACAACTGGGACGGCTTCAAGTACGAGCAGACCTTTGTCAGAGACAGGGATCTCGTCTGTCGTCCTCACGAGAGCCACATCATCCAACAACGTCTCCTTGTTGTTCAGGAGATGGCGAAGAGGTATAGATTCCTACCACGATTGATCTGAATCCCGCTGACCACCCACCTCGACAGGACTATCTTGGAAAGCCTCTGCGATGTAGAAGCCCAAACCATTGTCTGGGAGCAGTTCCTCAGTGGATTGCACGGGTTTGAACGAGATATCGTTCGTGCTCCTCGAGGCCATCACCGAGTCGGATTCGACGAGGGGATCGTTTCCCACTTCCCTAAATTCGTCAACCATGATGGCTCGCTCAACGTCGACGACTGGAGGTTCAGTGGCCGTGACCTTGGCAAGCACACCGTCGTCGTTCGTGGTGACAACTGGGACGATAAGCGCTCATTCCAATCGGTTCGCCGTGCCTGGCAGGCAGCGCGTAACGCATACTTCAACATTCATGGACAGTTCTTCAACTAAGTAGTCACTATATAACTTTGGGTCCTGCAGGGATGTAATCGCTGGATGCGATCATCCATCTTTGACGGATACGGGTGTGGGTACTACGCAGATGTGTATTTTACGAAGAGGATGATAATCGAACGCACGATCCCTGGATAGCACTTTCCCAACAAGTGGACACTATTTGGAGGTAGCAGCTCCAGAAATCTGGATCCTTCAGCTTAAAAGTCTACTGGTAGATCAGGGACGTTTGCGCGATACAGAGTCGCAGACGATCATCCACTCGGGAAGCCACTGTTGTGCAGAAGCGATGTGTCCTACTTTGAGTGGAGCTTGATTTTACGCACGTTGGAACATCCGTAGACCAGCAGTTGCCGGTAGTTGCGATTCCTCGTTTACCGACACGAGCAGAACCACGGAGTTTGCGTCGACGCCAGCCGCCGCTGGTGCTAATGACATCTCGCCGACGTCCATGGACCGAAATTTACATAGGCATGATCCAACAAGATTGACTACCCTGTCAAAAGGATGGATACACCCTACCAACCGTAGTTGCACAAAGCCCTCCAAGGAAATGTCTTCTGCGTCGATGATTAACATACTATTTTTAGGAAGTCAGATTGCCTCTTTGGGGCTGTTGATCTGTCTTATAGGCTATGTCGACGTACGATTGGAGGGCATGAACCGTACACTTGGCGAATATCACTGACCGAGCGGTTGACAGCTAGGGCTGTGGTTTCACATATGGTACTCTTCTTCCTCCTGACACGGGCGCTGCTGTTGCTCCAACCCGTCGAGGACTCTACCGCATAGAACTAATTAAAGATGATCCTTCAGATGTATATAAGCCTACTCGAAGGGAATCCGATACAGTGTCTCATTCGGTGTTCTTTCCTTCCTTCGTTCTTCTTCGTTCTTCTTTCACTCCTCTTTCAATCTTCGATCTTTCTTTTAGGCCAGGTAGCCTTACTACAATCTCTTCAGGCCTTTTTACAAACACATTTATCACTCTTTTTTAACCAACCTTTTTTTACAATGCTCGTCAAGGTTCCCTTCTTTGCTGTCCTTTGCACCTTCATTGCGGTCACTCTTGCCGCCCCCCTTCCCCAGAATGCCGATCCCGCTAACCTGGATCCGGCCAACTTGGACCCGGCGGTTGACCCTGCCAATCTCGACCCTGGCATCGCCGCTGCCGACCCGGCCAACCTTGACCCCGAGATTGATGCTGCTGCTGATCCAGCCAACCTCGACCCTGCCAATCTCGACCCTGCCAATCTCGACCCCGCAAACCTCGACCCCGAAATCGAGGTGTTCGGTGATGAGGCCCCAGAATTCAAGGGTGTACCCGCACCTGAGCCTCCCAAGCACGAGCCCACCCCTGTCTACACTCCCGTCCACATCCCAACCTACACCCCCACCCATGTGCCGGTCAAGCACGTCTCCTTTGACAAGTGGGGAGGCTACGAATCCTTGAAGGGATTCGATGACTTCTACGGCGTCGACAACTATGATGGCTACAAGTACAACCAGGTCTTCGTCAAGCAAGAGCACGAGCTTGTCTGCCGTGTTCAGGAAGTCCACATCATTCAACAGCGTCTCCTCGTCCTCCAGGAGATGGCCAAGAAGTGAGTATTTTTGCATTCATATTAGTGAATTATACTGAGCATGAGCTTTCAGGATCATCACTGAGACTATCTGCGAGGTCGAGACCCAGACCATTGTCTTTGAGCAATTCCGTGGAGGTCTTCACGGCTTTGGTCGCGATCTTATCCGCTTCCCCGGCCACCACCAGGTTGGATATGATGCAGAGATTGTCAAGCACTTCCCCAAGATCATCCATGAAGATGGCTCCCTCAACTACGATGACTGGAAGTTCACCGGCAAGGACCTCGGCAAGCACTCTGTCATCGTCAAGGGCCACAACTGGGATGATGTTCGCTCTCCCCCTCTTGTCCACAAGGCTTGGAATGCTGCCCGTGGTGCCTGGTACAACCTCTACGGCCGTGGATTCAGGTTGTAAACATTTAACTAGTTTCCTCGCAGATTCCCGGGCTCGGTTCAGTTGGACTCTGGTTGCTTCGACAGTACATTAGATAGCCTTGATAATATTTTACAATACACCGTTTGACCATCCAGACTCCATCGGCTGATCATTTGGATTAGTGGTGAATGAGATTACTCAGAAGGGTTCCAAATGCTCAGAAAGAGGGCCGGCGCCTCTTCTGTGATCCGAGTAATGATGCAAGCTGACCGAATCGGGAAGGTGGGTGAGTTGAACGGGTTGACGTCTTTCCACTCGCTGCGCACCACGACGAGTTTCGCCATATCGTCTCGAGTGCACTGTCTGTTATGCATCTATGCTACCTCAAACATTGACGAGCCTTCTCGTCCCGCTACTGGGATGGTTTTCTGACCAGCATACGTCGGACACAACCAGTCCACATCACCCATCGACAGGGACATCATCGACAGCTACTACTAGCTCAGGATCAAGCCCTTCTCTCAATTTCCAACTACGACACCTTCATGCAGTTTCGAACGAAGCTAGAGTGCTCTTCCACGACGTGCCTCAGGAGGAGGTGTCTGCCTGGCAGACCAACCACGAGTCAGAAGGCGGTCAAGCATCGTCTTATTCGGTCGCCACACGCCCTATCCAACGCTATCGGCCGTCTTCGTTTGAAGCATACACGGCTGCTAGAGACCTGATGAAATCGAGACGACTCATATCTACAACTTCTACAGTCTCGGAAGGGGAGGTGGAAGCATTGGGATGGGAATTGGAAGATATCCTTGCGCCAGACGTAGAGAAGCGGGAAGTTTTGCTATTGCTTGCCAAGATGGCGAACGACGCGTACGTTGTGGACGAAAAGGACCCCCTGTGGTATGCTTTGGACAAGGGATGGAATACAGTACGTGCTGTTCACCACTGGTCTTGTGGCTGCCATGAAAGTGACTGTGATGCTCCCTCTATAGACATATCCGTTCGGCTGGGAACCAGACCAGGACGGCTTCCGAGGGCATGTCTTTGCGAATGAAGACAACTCAACCGTCGTCGTCTCTATCAAGGGGACCTCTGCAGGTCTGTTTGGGGGTGGCGGCCCCGACGGTGAAGAAGGACAAGTTGAACGACAATCTGCTGTTCAGCTGTTGCTGCGCTAGAGTTGACTGGACCTGGACAACCGTCTGCGGCTGTTATAGAGGGTCCAGCAAATGCGACCAGAACTGCCTAGAGACAAGCTTGATTGAAGACTCGCTATTCTATCCTATCGGAACGGTGAGCTCTCCATTGTCACACCTGAGAACATCACACTTAATTTAACGTGACATAGAACTTGTACAACAACTTGACATACATGTAGTGAGTATCATCAGCCCACTTAAAGTGCTCTTCGGTTGATGAACCTTCTGTAGCCCCGAATCCGACATCTGGATCATTGGTCACTCGCTTGGAGGAGCTCTCGCAGGCCTCCTCGGAGTCACTTTCGGGATGCCGACTGTCACATTCGAATCTCCTGGCGAGAAGTTGGCGTCACAGCGTCTTCACTTGCCCCAGCCTCCTTCCACTCAGCACATCACCCACGTCTTCCACACTGCTGATCCTATTGCAATGGGAACATGCAATGGTGTGCTTTCCTCTTGTGCTCTGGGAGGATACGCGATGGAAACTGCATGTCACCTCGGCAAGACGATCATCTACGACACCGTCACGCATGGGGGGTGGGCAGTGGACATTCGAACCCATGGTATCGTGACCGTTATTGACAAGATACTGGCGGAACCTTGGCAACCTGCTATTGATGCTGGGAGGGAAGTGCCTCCGGCCAAGGCCCAGGATGATTGTGTAGTAAGTTCTTTCTCATACCATGCTCGACAATTAGCAGCTAAAAGCTGCAACCCAGGATTGTTACAGCTGGGATTTCGGAGATTTCCCCCCTGCAGGCGCAGGCAAATTACGATCATGCGCATAGCCGATGTGTATATGTACTCTATCTTGCACATTACGAAAAACGGACAGTCAAGTACGCCTCAGTGAACCAAGCGAAGGATATCGGAGCCGCAAAGTTCAGGGTATGAGAATTCATCCTCGACACAGGCAGCGGTCTATTGCATGATGCCGTCCTCGTCTACCACCTCTGTTGTGAAGATGGCGCAGAGCGCATCGTCCCCGCCACTGACGATGACATGACCTTCGAGGCCAAGGGATGAAGAGAGGATGGGTCCGCGGTGAGCTTTGTGTGTCTTGATCAGGGTACCATTTCGAGCATCCCATGTCTTCAAGGTCTTGTCTGCAGATGCTGAGACGAGCAGATGAGCCTTGGGTGCAGGGTGAGCAAGAAGGTTGGTAATGGCATCCTGGAGGATATTGTCAGCGACAAACTCTTCACAGCTACCATACTAGGACGTACCTCATGTTGAAGTGTCGCACGCAGCCGCATAGTGCTGAGATCCCAGATGCAAGCCTTTCCATCTGTTGCACCTGTAACAGCAACACCGGGCCCGCTTCCACTTCCTGTGATATCGACGAAAGCGACAGCTTCGATGCTCTCGCCCTCTGTATGTCCACCAAGGGTTCCGGTGACTTCACCCTTGGTCAGACTCACGACACGGACACCGCCTGCTGCACCTCCAACAACAGCAAGCGTTGAGGAGGGGTTGATGGCGAGGGAGGTAATTCCGTCAAGGTTAAATCGGGCATCTTCTGCTCCTAGTCTGAATACAGGAGTGGGTTGCCGAGGATCCCAGAGGATGAGGGTACCATCTGCACACGCGGATACAATCTTCTTGCCGTCCGGTGAAAAGTCACCACAGTTGACGGGTCCGGTGTGCCCTGCGAATACTTGCATCGTCGTTCCTTTGGGCACTGCGTTGAGGGGTTAGTGCTTGTGTGCGAAATAAGATGGGGGTGAGAAAGCGTACATTGCCAAAGCCAGAGCATCGAGTCGTTTGAGCCCGCCAAGAGGACATTGCCCTTGGGATGCCATCGCAGGAACTAGTATCGGACAGTCAGGGCTAGTTGTCCATTTGTAGAGGCACTGTAACGCACGATGACTTCGTCAGGACCGTCTAGCTCAGTCAAGAACTCCCAGGTCTTGAAGTTTTCCTTCCCCACTCTTCTCCAGATTCTAACCTTGCCATCCATACCACCAGTCGCGATCATCTCTCCGTCGGCACTCCAAGCCGTGCAGGTTACACTGTCGGTATGCCCAGTGAGCTTGACAATGATTTCGCCGTCTGTGATGTCCCAGACGTAGCCCATATCATCTTCACCTCCAGATGCAGCCAGTGGTTCTTTCGGATGGCAGGAAACAGCAAAGACAGAGCCCTTGTGTCCAGTGAAGTGCTGCACAGAGTTGTCGTCCACAACACCCGATGATCCTTCCTGTGGGTCCTCTTCGCCATCGTCGTCCTCGTCCATAGGCTCGTCGCCTTCTACAACCTCTTCTGTGAGAATGTCGTCTTTGTCGATGAATTGTTCTCCTTCATCATAGTCCTCCTCGACGTCGATGTCGTCTGCTCGTTGCTTTCCTGAAGACATGGGAGGATGGGTTTTGGGTGGGGTGTTCTGGGGAGATGAGAGAAGGAACTCGATGGATTATAAAGAGCTGTTGTGTTGCTGAATAACGAGCTCAAAGAGCTTACAGAGCAGGAAACAACTTTTGACTTGACCTCAACACTTCGGAAGCGATGAAAACTCGTTATCAGCTTTGATGTGCTTATTGATGCGCGGCCTAATCTGGATATGTCACCCCTGACTTGCTATCCCACGTTTTCAGGGCTTCTTGCACGTCTTACCGGCCAGGTAAAACTTTGAAGCGAGTCCCAGTTCTTCTTGACGCGTTAAAATGGAATACAAGGACGAGGAATGCCACGTATACAGGTCAATTCGAAGCATTGGGTTTTTGGACGCGTTTAGGGGAATTGGACCCGCTGACCAATCTCCACGTCACTGTACGCTGGGAGTTTATAGAACCGGGAGTCGAGCGCTTACAACTTGACAAACACCTTGACTCTCGGACCTCTTGACATTATGAGGTTTAATTCGGTAACGCTTTGGGTTGGCGCTCTTGCTTCGCTGGTGGCCGCGTCCAACGTGGTCGAGCTCACTCCTGACAACTTTGATTCAGTCATTGGGAAAGGCAAGCCGGCGCTTGTGGAATTGTAAGTGCGGCAATGCATCCGTCGTCTTTGGTGACCTGACTTCGACCTTTAGTTTCGCACCCTGGTGGTGAGTCTTGCTAGAGTATCAGGTAAAGAACTTCTGGTGTCCTAATGCATGAGCTTGTAGCGGTCACTGCAAGGTACGTTGAAAGGAGGGTTCTGGAGGATTGCATGACTAAAATATTGCTGTAGAACCTTGCGCCTACGTACGAAGAACTGGCTGATGCCTTTGCGCACGCTAAGGACAGAGTTGTCATTGCCAAAGTCGACGCAGACGGTGCAGGCAGGTCACTAGGCCAGAAATTTGGCGTCAAAGGCTTCCCTAGTACGTACATCCGCTCCCCTAGCAAATGGAGCAAACCAATGATGTATCCCTAGCGCTTAAGTGGATCGACGAAGTCGGAAAGGACTCTGAGTACAACGGGGGTCGTGACCTCGAATCCCTGGCTGGATTGTAAGTCACCTGTCGCTGGCTCTCGTTCTCCGCTCTGACATAGATGCGTGCAGTGTTACCAAGCAGTCTGGCGTCAGGTCCAAGATTCCTGGTCCTCCGGAACCTGCGTACACCGTTCTCGACAGCAACAACTACGCCGAGATTACCACGGACCCAAGCAAGCACGTCCTCGTCGCATTCACTGTCGATGCCCAATGGTGCCGTGACTGCAGGGATGTTAAGCTCATTTGGGAGAAAGGTGTGAATCATTTGACTCCAACTGGTCTCAGTGGAATGCTAATGTACGATGCCATCGCTGTAGTGGCTGCTTGGTACAAGCCCGATGAGCACGTTAGTTCATTTCCGTGCTTCTTGCTCCGCTGGGCGCCTAAACGCTGGATACTCTAGGTCGTTATCGGTATCGTCAACCTCGATGAGCCCAAGAACAGCATGATGACCTCGAAGGAGGGCATCGAATCTTACCCTACCATCAAGTTCTACGCAAAGGGCAACAAGACCCCCGAGATCTACACTGGTGGCAAGACCGACAAGGATATTGTTACCTTCCTGAACAAGAAGACTGGCACTGCCCGCATCGTCGGTGGAGGCCTCAACCTTGTCGTATGTGGCTGTTTTAAACCTTGAGCTTTAAGGTTTAATCATCAAATGCCTGTTGCTGATTTTATACCTTTGCTTACCATATAGGCTGGCCGCATTCCCGAATTGGACGAAATCGCCGAGAAATTCGTCGCTGCCTCCAAGTCTGCCCGCGCTGAGATCGTCAAGGAAGCCAAAGTACTTGCGCAGACGATCAACAAGACCTCTGCTGCTCAATACCTCAAAATCATGGAGAAGCTCGCCAGTGGCGCTAGCTCCTACGTGGAGAAGGAACGCAAGCGGTGAGTTTTAAGCTACCGGTCTCTTGTGAAAAGCCGCATAACTCGTGGCGTCATGTCTTCTTCCGACACCATCGCTGATTACGTTGGGTTCTTTTCTAGACTCAAGACCATCGCTTCAAAGGCTGACTTGAAGAAGCAAGACGAGATTAAGATCAAGGACAACATCTTGCGGGCCTTCCAGACTGACGACGCGCGCGATAAACACGATCTTTGAGTACGTTGAGATAGGTAGCATGGTTCAATGGTACGATTTGAGCCCCTATCGTTGGCTGTAAACGGATCTCCGCAAGAAACATGCGGCTGTACGACGTACGAAGAATTTAAAATCCTCCCCGAATACACCCACGTATTGCCAGGAATGTGCTTGAAGAATCGCCATGAATGGCCTCGAGTTGATTGCATATCGCCATCTGTTGCCTCGTGGGTCCTTCCCAATATTCCGGCACCCGTGATACGCCTCGAGGCAAGTCCGCAATAATACCAAGTTGACATCGATAGATGGACTAACTGTTTTATCCCCAACCAAAGGTGGAGGAATCCCCGCGAACTGCTGTGACTCACTCCCATCTTCAGACCTCTTGCCGTCTCAAAGTGGGGAATCTATCTCCCGCTAAGCGCGCGCCTTGTGCATACCTCGCCTTCGTTGGTGTATACCGCCGTGCGATTCTGCATACAAAACCCCGACTCGACGGGTATCGATCGCCCACACCCCTCCTCTGCTACCACCCATTTCTCCATCCAAGATGCACCGGCTCCCCCAGTGGATCAGGCCCTTCCGAAACCAAGCAGGTTTTGTTCCATCATATTCGACTGGCGAAACCGACGACACCGAGGGCGAGTTCATCCCGCCAATCGATTTCCTAGAAAACCTTGAGAGCGCCATGTCCAATGACAAGGTAATCCCAAATCTATGTCACCGCTTCCGCCCGTACCGCTTCTACTCGAGCCGAGAAAAATGGAAACACCTCCAAACGCCAGTGGACGATATCATCCACGACATGATCGACAATCCCTCAAAACGATACCCGTCCTACCTCAAAATTATCACCTGGAATATCGACTTTGTGACGCCGCAAAAGGAGGAGCGTCTGCGTGCGGCTTTGCGCCACATTCAGTGGACGCTAGGTTGCAAAAAGGAGACGGATATGCCTGAAGACCCTGTGTGCATCATGTTGCAAGAGATACACAGGGACGTCTTTCAGACGATCCTGGACGATGAGTGGGTGCGGAAATGTTTCATTGTCGCGCCTGATTCTCCAGAGCTATGGCCAGATGACGCGCTCTACGGGAACGTCACGCTCGTTTCCAAGCGCCTCACACTGGTCAAATGCCAGATCTTGCACTTTGCAAAGACTACGATGCAGAGGGCTGCGTTGGCGGTTTACGTCCTGCTGAGCGAGCCAGAGCCGAGCGAAGACGTTGCGATGATCTGCCTTGTCAATACACACCTCGAGTCGTTGCCTGAGGGGTTCCCCTATCGGCCGGAACAACTCAAGCTAGCCGCGGGCTTTTTGAAGCAAGAGGATGTAAGAGGAGGGGTCGTGGCGGGTGATATGAACGCGATCATGCCGGAAGATGCCAATCTACACGCGGATGTCCAGCTGAGGGACGCGTGGAGGAGAGGCGACCACGACGAGGAAGGGTTTACGTGGGGCTATCAAGAGACCTTTAATCCTGGACGCTATCCACATGGGAGACTGGACAAGGTGCTCTACCTTCCTAGGAGGGGTTACAAAGTGGAGGCACCGCACAGGTTGGGTGCTGGCTTAAAGACGAAGAGTGGGCACTGGGTGAGTGATCACTATGGGCTCGAGACAACCTTGAGGCTGGTTGCGAGGCGTAACTCTGGAGGAACGTCGTAAACGTTGGATTGGTTCCCTTGGTTTGTCGTGTTTCTGGTCAAAAGTAGGGTTTATGTCGCCAGTTTAGGATACCCTGGTTCTCTTTATGATCACTTTTCATTAGTTTCCGATTCAAATCCCTAATATGTGTACCACTTACTTTTTACCCTCCCTATGCATAGCCGTTTCATTCCTCTTCCTCCCTCATCGCTTGACGTCCTGATAGAAGTGTATGCGAAGTATATTAGTGTTCAACTGTTAATGGCGCAAGTCTAAAAGACATGCATGATGACAAGAGGATTGGTGCCCTGCATCATCATTCTGATAAGCGGGGTGAGCGCCTAAAACTTCTGGCTGTCGGCCTATGTCGGCTCCTTCCACAAATAAGCGCCGAACTTATTCAAAAGACTGTACGTGATGCGTACCAAATGACGTCGAACATCAAGCAGCCGGACGCATCCAGGACCTCAGGCCGTAGAATGAAATCGGCCAGTTGAGCCCTTTAGTTGAATCCCTGTGCGTCCTGTGACAGGGTTAAGAGAGGATCTAGGCAAGGGCGAACAGTCGCCGATGGACCAAAAGAGCACATTGAATAACAGCCGAGAATATTGTAGAAGCCACGAGAATTCCATGAGAAGAAGTGAATGCCGAGGCCGATGAAATTGAGCAAGCCTCCAGCCGACTGAAGGGTCTTTTGCCTGCGTCTACGCTGGTCCCAGATAAAGACCCTTGGAGCCAGTATTCGGCACAAGTGACCCATGAAAAGGGCAGAAACGGAATGCAGAAAGCGCATTTACTGCGGAAGAAGCTTGGCGCATTGCACGCGGTGGTTGATTGGCATTTTTGGGAGTGTTTGGATGTCATAAATACCAACCCGCATCGCTCCTGCCCTCCTCCCACGTTCTTCGTCCTCCTTCACAATGATCTCGACCTTCAAGAAGCTCGCCGTCGTCGTTGCCCTCGCTGCTGCCGTCGTCGCCCAGGATGAGCTCGTCGTTCAAACCCCGTAAGTCCTCCTTAATGGCGTACAGAAATCGTTCGACTCTTATCGGCGGTCAAGGCAGAACGCCGTTGTCTGCCGTCCCGTTCTACTGAACTTCGCGGGTGGTGAACGTGAGTCTCCTCTGTCACTGCGCTTGAGATTCGATGCTGAGCAAAGTTCATCCCCTCAGCCCCCTACTATTTGGTACGCCTCATCCAGCTAAAAAGCCTATTGAGGGACATTAGCTTATAAATTTGTTACTTTGCAACCTTTTTGCAGAGGTGAGTAATTGGTCTGTGACATACCTCTAGTATGTGTCTCAAATCTCCTTAGCATTCGTCCTGGTGGCCAACCCACTGGAGCCACCCCTCTCGTCGACTTTGGCGAGCTCGCGACCGCCGACCCCGTACGCTGGATCGTCAACCTCCCCGCGGGCAGCTCAGCCGGCCTTGACATTCGTGATAGCACTGGGCGTACCGCTCAGTCCGCTGACTTCCCCATCATCACCGGGCGTAAGCGTTGCTCTCCCTTCACCTCAGGCTAACATCTCACACATTCGTATAGCGGATACCAGCTGCGTCGGTCAAGATCCCTCCAGTTCCGCCGGGCCTTCCTCCTCCGCCTCATCTGGTTCCAGCTCAGCCTCTGGATCCTCTAGCTCTGCTTCAGGAGCTCCGAGTTCAGCCTCTACCCCCGCTAGCTCCACCTCCCGCACCAGCGCTACTCCCACTGTGTAAGTGGCCAGGCTTGCACCGAGAACAGTGTTGCTAATTCTTCTGATAGCTCGAGATCCCCCACCAGCGTTGCTCCTGGTGTCACCAGGTCCTCAAGCGTCGCTACCCCTGGCGCCTCTCAGACCCCTGAGGACGACGGTGCTGCTTCCTCCAACTATGCTCCTGCTGCCTTGGCTGGTCTTGTCGGTGCTGCCGCTGTTCTCCTCGCCTAATCGCCTTTTGGTTCCCTCTCGTAGAGACTCTTCCTACGCAACGCGAATTCACCCACCCACTTTATTCTTGCGTTTCTGAACAGGGTATCTCTTGTTACGCTCTCCTCTTTGAACCTTTTTCTGCTACGAACATTCAGTCATTTTGCTCTACTCGAGCTCTATGATTGGCTTTACGACTCACAAACGACATTGCACCATTGAACTTTGTTGTACCTTATTGTAAACCATTGTTTTTACGTACCTTCCACTTCTCGTTTTACGGCGAGAGTTGATCGTGACGTTTATACCCTTTTCTGAATGTGAATTGACTTTTTTCTTGCTATTCATTCCTGCCGAAACTGCTTCGTACCTTTAGCGACTCACACCTGGCGTACGCCGTGCACCATCGTAATATTGTGCTGATGAAATGTTCTTCGCTCTGGGTATCATGCGCTAAGCCTTGAGCCAGTCAACGCATCCTTACCTCTGGGCATATTGGCTTTCCCCGTACAGAGGGGGGTAGATCTTCCGCATCGTGCGGGTTGGTTGCATGCGTACATTGTCACCTTGTTGCAGGAGATGCACTTTTGACTTTATCTTGCCTGGATAAGGTTGGAGCGCTGCCTGTTCCAGCGAAGGGACGGATCATGATCTAAGGCGCTACTATCCCTTACATACAGATGATGCGGGAAACTCCTGCGATTTAGGCGCGCGCTTGGAGCACGGCTGCAGCCCGTAAATAGGCGCCCGTGGATTTTTTGGTGTTGCCTTCGTGCTTTCGTGCCAGACCTGCGGACATCCAGAACTACTCCACCCCAGGCCATGACAGAATGGGTCGATTAATGGGCAAGCTATGGGAAGTCCATAGAAGGCAAGGGCCTCAGTGCATTGCGTTGTGAACGTTGTAAGTTGTTTTGACATTAACGTGCAAACTTTGGGACTCTCGCTAGGGAGTGTCCTCTACAAGATGGCCAAGACAATGTAAGGCCGATGGCTCCCGAGCTTCCCAGAGCTAGCACATACTCTGCGGCGTGAAACGATAAAGGTCTTTGGCTGTAAGCTGGCTTTGACCGATACCTTAGAACCGCTACATCAAAAGGTGAATAACAACAACTCAGCTACTCCACCGGTGTTAGAACCATCGCAGCTTGCAAATCATGTGCCTCTTGTGAGCAACACGACTGGTGGAAGAATGTACTAGCTGGCTAGACCGGTGACCGGTCTACTAGCTGGCCTCGGTGGTGGATTCCGCCGACCGATTGAAGCCTCCAAGACCCCGTCGGGTTCCTAGAAAAACTGCATCAAACCTCAGACGGACGCCGTGCCATTTGAGAACTGTAGCCAGGGGTATCATTCTACATCTTTCTGTACCTGTCCGTTGCCAGGCTTTGCCACAGAGCGATTGCCAGCCTGTTCGACGAAAAGAGGAATGCTTGACCTCTGGGCATGATAATGTGTGAAAACCAGCATTCCTGGCCTTAATTTGTCGACTCTGAATCAGAAGTCCTTCAGTAGGCTTACTGATATCGGTCATTACCAGATATATGCGGTGCATCGTGCGAGTTGGCGAGGGGAACTTGAGTGGGTTGCCTGGCGGGTTTGGAGGACTCCTGATAAGCGCTTATTACTCCCTAAACGCCGCAGAATGCGCCTCATCTGAAAGCATATCTAATCTGCTGCTTGCAACACGGATCGAGGAGCGGGGTCTTCTGAGCCTTCCATGCCTGAGACCAGACCTTCTAGTGACGGTTGCTTGGGTGAGAAGGGTTAAGGGCAGAATGTCAGGTAGCCTCTCGCAACTGTAGTAGGGAGGCCGAGCGATAATTAACTGTCACCCAAAGGATCCCACAAACCAGCCACAACTCACGGAATGAGCAATTCAACTGACCGCAGCCCCGCCGGAACACACGAGTTGTATACAATGTGTAGCTTTGGAGACAGCGCCGGGATCTTCCCGCAAACATTGAGTTTCTCAAGATGGTCGGACAACTGAAATGCCGTGCGAGGGAGTGTTCGCAGCCCGGCAGGCGCCACGGACATCAGAAAGGTCCTGTCAGGGCGTCCTTGATGGGGGTGTTTCTTCATGAAGGCCATCTCCGAATCGGCTCAGGCATCAAAATGGTGTGGGCAGGTGTGGGGTATCAATGGGAAAGTTAGGTGCTTACTCGCACTCTCTGAACGTTATGTTATGTTATAGCAACCATCCACCTGGTTTGCGATGCCACAGAGAGGACAAATCTCATCTCAGGGCGAATGTACCTGTCCAGGCAGATCTTCAGTGGTACACAATTGGAGCCCAAGGTGATCATCTTGCGAGGGTACCTACAACTTCGCTTACCGAAATTTGTACTTCGAAGAAAACTAAACACCCTACCAGTACCTTGATCTCAAAACACGGCTGTGGGATCGCACCTGATTGCACTTCGGTCTGAGAACTATCCAAAACTATTTGGCCGACGGGCCACCTCGAAACAACCACTGTCCCAGTTCTCTCCTTTACAACACTCGGGAAGGAGAAGCCAGGAAACGATCGGTCCAGCAGCAGCAGACTAGTGGCTCAAGTGGTGTACGTCGAGAAAGGCATTTCGAATGAGCCCACATGAAGCGAGTGAAGGGATGGCGTGTGCGACCACATCTTACGTGCTTTGCGGATGGTAGATTACTGAAAACAAGCCTTCAGAGCACTATGCGACCAAAGTCAGTTCGCCGCTTCCAAAGAATATTCTGAGACTGAAACATCTAGAGACATTTATAGCTCGCCCTTCGGATGTCCGGTTCAAAGGGTTTATCGACTTACACAACACTCACCAAGCAGGACTGCAGATATGGACATGAAGAAGCATCGGGGTACGGGTATGTATACACTACTTGACAACGGCGCTTGAGGATGTTTGCTGGTGTCTTACATGCTTAAGAATACACTTCGCAGGATGAACTCAAATTTAGCTTTGAAACAGGAGGACCTCACGGTGCTTAGCTGTGCTTAAATTTGAGAGCGCATCAGATAAATGTAGAATTGGAAGTGCCGCGGGAAGAGCTGGGAAAGGGGCCTTGATCTCTCTTGCGTCTCCCTTTGCCCTCATGCCTATACCAGCGACGGGACTCAAAATCCGACAATGATTTGACGGCTGGTAGACATCGATTTCCGTAGATGCGAGCTTGATGTGCAACCACCTTGGCAGGTTTCATCTCAGTCGGTTTTGAGGCGGGTGGTAGCACCCACCTCCGCGCGGAGCGGTCCTCGAGTGGGTCGGAGTACAGTTTGCTGCCTGTACTTTGCACAGATTTTGTGTGGAAAAGGTAACCTAAGAGCTTGTAAAAGACCTAAGAGGATACCTATTCTTGTCATCGTATCAGGCCCTCGCATAAACCTCCTATCGTCTCAGGCGACCTCAAGCCATCCTAAAATGAGGCTTTACTCAGGAAGTCAACAACATCACCGTCCCATCATTTCCCCGCATACCCTCTTTGGAAAGAGACTTCCCGCACAGACAGAACGTCACAAGATGCCTCTCCATGTGGCTCACAAGTGGCTGACCGTGAATATCGTCGCAAACAAGACGTGGTCTTATTTCGGCTACCAAACTTGATCTTGCGACAAATGGCCGAAACTCCAACTGTAGATTCACTGCCTGACGAGGATAGGGCGGTGACTTCCGTCTTTAATGTTTGAAGAACCAGCCAAGGAGGTCATCCTAGGCTTCGTTGGAGTGTTCTCGGCTCATTTGGTGGGCGCACTGCTTCCGCCCACTGACAAGGGTACGAGGGCACTCTCCGTATCCCGTGCGAGTTTAAGCCTGGCAACCTATCCAAGCGCCTTGGGAAATTTGACGTTCCTTTTTAGAATCTAATCGTGACATGGGATCTCCGTCCTAGTTCGGTCACTCTAATGGTACCTTTGGAGGGTGCAGTGAGATCTGGCCGTTTTTAGGTCCCAGAGAATCTCCCTCCCATACTGCGTTCCTATATTACATGTGGGGAAGAGCGTGGTTCTTCCAGTTCCCCCGTTCCCCCGCCCTCCCCCTCTCGCACCTCGTTGTCCCTCCTCAAAGCCGGTGGTAGTTGGTGAAGGAGACCCAAGATGGCGAATCGACGCAGTACTATCCCTGAACTCTCTGTAGCCGATCTCATCGATCAAGGGCATTGGTGGAAAAATCGAGGTGAGTCTTTACCAACGATAGACTGTGAGCTAGGCCAACTCCCCCCTAGGGTTGATACTACTGAACATCGCCCTCCTAATCCCCTTGATGACCTCCATTGTAAATGGACTAGATTCTTCCCTTGTCAACGGTAAGTCATTACGAAGTCGACAGGGACCGCGCGCTGATTTTCATAGGCCTGCAAATATTGCCCGAATGGCAGGAATATTTCGGTCATCCAGAAGGAAAGATCAAGGGTGGGTAGCAAGATGGATCGCCTTGCTCCTTGTCCTGAACACCTATCTTTTTAGGTGTCATCAACTCCGCCCAATTCATCGGCAACTTGGCAGTGAGTACTCTTTTTCCTCCGCCTTGTCGGCCCCAGTTCTCATCATCGTGTGCACATAGGGCCTACCCTTTTCTCCATTTGTGTCTGACTGGTTCGGTCGCCGTGCGGCCTTGTTCATGGGGAGCTTGATTATGCTCGCTGGCGTAGCAGTGCAGTCGACGTCGAGAAGTGTAGGCATGTTGATTGGCTCGCGAGTCACCAGTAAGCACACGTTCGTTGGTTATTTGACTCCAGCTAACATAGGTTTTAGTCGGCTTGGGGCTTTCCCTTTGTGCAAACGCTGCGCCGCTGTTGTTGATCGAATTGTCTTATCCCACCCACGTATGCATCCCAAGTCAACTTGTTGACTGCGTTGACTAACTGCATCGTGAAGCGAGGTAAAATCACAGCCATGTACAACTCATGCTGGTATCTTGGAAGCGTACTGTCAGCATGGGTTTGCTTTGGAGCATTTGAGCATGCGGGGGGCAACGAATGGTCATGGCGTGTGCCGACCATTGTCCAGGCGTTCCTCCCCGTTGTTCAAGTAGTCTCAATCTGGTGAGTAACAATGCATATACGAAACGAGATTTCCTTTCTAAAGATACTATAGGTTTATTCCCGAAAGCCCGCGGTGGCTGGTTTCCAGGGGTAGAGAATCAAAGGCGGCTCAAATCCTTGCCAAGTATCATGCGAATGGTGGTGACGAAAGGGACCCGCTGGTCGTATTCGAGATGGCGCAGATTCGTCATGCTTTGCGCTTGGAGGAAAAGATTAGCAAGGCCACCTCTTACATGTCCCTATTCTCGACCCCAGGAAATAGGAAACGAATGCGAATCATCATGGCCATCGGTGTGTTCTCACAATGGAGCGGCAACGGGCTGGTGTCCTTTTACATCCACGATATTTTGAACGGGATTGGTATCACGGATACCAGGACTGAGGTATGGTTAACTCCCTCAGTGCGCCCTGCACATGCTCACGGTTTTGCCAAGGCTGCCATCAACGGTTCCCTACAAGTCTTCAACTTTTTCATCGCTATCGGCGCTGCATTCCTGATTGATTGGGCAGGTCGTAGGACCTTGTTCATCACTTCGAACTCTGGAATGCTTGTTGGTGAGTGGAATTGGAACGCGATGGCTCTTAATGGCTGACTTGATTGGTAGCTTTCACCGGCTGGACGATTAGCGCCGCTCTGTATAACGAGAAGCATATCGTCGATGCTGCTAAAGGTATGTCGTGCAACGCTGCTGTACATTAATTTGAGATGCTGACGGTCCCTCAGCGACGGTCCCAATGATTTTCCTCTTCTACTTCTTTTACGATCTTGCCTACACTCCTTTGCTTGTTTCATATAGTCTGGAAATTCTGCCTTTCAGGGTTCGAGCCAAGGGATTCGCTGTCATGGTAAGTGGTCTTCATTTGCTTACTCGCAACCTACTTAACGGCTTGTAGAACATCACTATCATGTTCACCGTCGCGTTCAACACTTTTGTTAACCCTTGGGCCTTGGAAGACATCGGCTGGTGGTACTACCTCGTCTATTGCGGTTGGTTAATCATCGAGCTGGGCTTCGTACTTGCTTTCGTTGTTGAGACGAAAGGACGCACTTTAGAAGAGACAGCTGCTCTATTTGACGGAGAAGACCAGTCATTCGATTTGCTCACTACAGGCGGAGATGCCGCCAACCACGAAATCCGCACTCGGACCGAACGCGACGACGATGCCTTCCCTGTCCGAACAATACCCACTCTATCGGCCTACTATCGACCTACAAGCGACGGTCAGATCTACGAGATGGAAAAGAGATACTCTGCGAGCACAAATTCAACCCACCGAAAAGAGTTTGTCGCAATCTAGGATCCCTGGGCTGTAAAGGACATTGTTTTCTGTTGTTTGTCTCCTGTAGGGCTTGGAGGGCGTATTCAACCATCTGTAGCATTTCACCATCATTGTCTCGATTCTGTACCACTTGTACTTATCCTAAACCGCACTGTATCAATAGGTTCCTTCCTCTATCCACACAAAAGCACTCCCCCCTTGACAAGCAAACGATCCCCATCCCTGATGATCAAGTTGCACCCTTCGTTTATCGTTCGCCAAAAAGTTCCGATAAACTTTGCCGGCGTTTGCCTAATGAATTGGTGAGTGAAAGCATCTAAGTTTGGTGCGACATCTCTTACAATCCCCATATTCATGCGCACTTCATGGACAAACGTCGGATCACTGAAAAAAGGGGTCAACTCCAATTTGTTGGTGGCGAACGCATCGCCCTTACTCTTTATTGCTCAAGACCACAGCGAGCCCAGGGCCTTGGACATCCCCTCTGCGGACGAAACCAATTGCGTTCCGCTCGGCTAAATAAACCTCCTCAGCGCCGTAGGCAAACTTCTTCCGAGCTTCCACCAGCAATTTCAAGTTCATGCCAACTGTGGCATCGTAATATTGCTTGTTGGGATAAAGGTCACCGTAAAACACACAACTGAATGATGGGAGTTGAGTGTTGTCTGTGGCGTCGATGGAGGGAGACAGAAACATACGGGTGTCCTGATGCTCGTAGCAACACCAGCGCGTACGCTTGCACTTTGAAGTGCGCACCGACCTAACCGGGCCTCTGCAATCAGTCATGGAAAGAGCGGTCGTTATAGAACCATTTCTTACCCAACTGGCGAGGCTCTGGTCAGGAACCTTTAGATTCAAGGCGGAAGCATGTTAGCGATTGCGGACATGCGGAGATGAGAGAACCCCGCATACAGTACTGGAGAGTATGGATGAGGTCATCGTAAAAGCTTCTTTAAATTGAATACTCACTCATGATTATCAACAAAGGTCACAGCGGCACCCGGCTGTACTTGAACCACTGTATTTTGAAGGATTTTCCGGAGGTCATACTCCTGACGGCCCCGACTGGCCGCGTGAAGGTTCTCGTGAAAGGGTACGTCAAAGAAGGACACCTGATAAAATGTCAGAAGTTGGAGAGCGCATATGGCAGCCTTCCCACCTCGCCTTCAAAGTGAGCAATGCTCCTCAAGACCAGATTGACACTGTCCCAAAGTTAGCTGGGTGGGTTCCACGCTGACATCTGTGTGGCACATACTTGCCCGACCAGTACTCCGCTAGGGTCAATGTAGATCAGGAACGGTTGGGCCGGGTGCGAGGTTATAGCGAAACTCACCGACAGAAAACAACTTTGGATTTCCGATGCGCTGTTTCACCGTCCGGATCTGCGAGGAAGATGGATATGAGAAGAACCCAAAGCATAAGCGAGAGAAAGATTACCCATTCAAGCAGGAATTTCCTATCGTAATGCTTAATTGCATCTAAGCGGAAGCCTGAAGCCCCCGTCGTCTGGGTAATGCGCCGTTAGCAAGGCCTGTCTCTCATGAGGCGAAGTTTCTGTATTCTTACCTCCAAAATCCAAGTACCCCAGTTGAGTAAGTCCTCTTGAACGGATGGATGGCGATGATCGATCTAGGAGGCTGTTGGAATGAATCATGACTCGGAAAGATATCCGCTCACATCGACTCCCAAAAGATAGTCGTAGTTACCCAGCTCGTTATCGACGTTTCGAGACCACCCTTGATGACCTGGACCTGTGATACGGAAGACTCCCTTTGTCTCCGTCTTCTGATCCCAGTCAAGACCTCAAGGATCTCGTTAGGAGAGCGGTTGTAAGTAGACGTCTATTGTTGGCCTACCTGTGAAATGATCAGAGTTCCATTTAAAGGAGCTGTACTATATTGGAATTCAAGGTTAAGACGACCATCAACATAATGGACAGTTCGTCGCACCTTGTCGCCACGGCCTGGAAAGTCGAAAGCAGTCCACCCCTTCCATCGTCGGGATTAGCGCTTAAATAGATGGTTATTCAAAGTACACACCTCAATTTGTCTTTCTGGCCCAATTGATTGCATCCTATGAGTGGGTGAGACGGGAACAGCGGTGAAGACCTCCGTTCTGTCAGCGCCGAGCTTGTGCTGCCGCTCACGTCAGAATGGAGAATGTTTGTGAAAGCACAACAGGGTACTAACGTTGAGCACGGCGTCGATCAAAATATCAATACCATGTTCGCGAGCGGCGCGAGTGGC
Organism: Coprinopsis sp. MPI-PUGE-AT-0042; assembly: GCA_020736565.1. Classification (NCBI taxonomy): domain Eukaryota; kingdom Fungi; phylum Basidiomycota; class Agaricomycetes; order Agaricales; family Psathyrellaceae; genus Coprinopsis; species Coprinopsis sp. MPI-PUGE-AT-0042. The sequence goes on along the minus strand of JAHBOF010000129.1, from coordinate 25,540 downwards.
AGAGAGCAATTCCTCTCTGGTTCCCCAACGCGTCTTGGTGACGCCATTCCGTTCAAACTCGCCAAGGTCCCACTAAAGACGCGTCGTAAGGCACACCGGTATTCCCTCTGAAGAAAGAAGCACACACAAGGTCATAGACATCGTAGCCACGACCATTCTAAGTCTTAATGAGCACGCGTCCTGTCAACGTCGATCAAGATTGACAGGCTTACAGGGTCTTCGGCCTTGCTGGCAGGGGGGAGCCAGATTTGCGTGAAGCCTTGCTCAGCAAGACGGGGTATCTCTTGTTCCAAATGTTTCCACCAGCTCAATGTATCATGAAGGGTATCCCAAGTGAAGAATTGAATCTAGCGGGTGTCAGTGGGAATGCGCTGTCACACAAACTTGGAACATCAGGACGCCACGTACCATAAGTGGATTGGTAAAATCCCCATCCTGACGAAGACTCATGTGCTCGAGAGGTTTATAGACCCTTCGTTCACTGACAGCAACACCACCGCCAGAGGTAAAGAGGCTGAAGAGCCAGAGCTTGAAGGCGGCAACCATTTCAGAGAGGGTGGAACAACTGGGGTTTGATCCGGGGGAAGACATTCCGCAACCAAGTTTAAGCACTGACAACGATTCTTATGCAAGTGGTCGAGACTGAGGCCTTTTGAAGGCCCTAGTACTGTGCGGAGGGACTAACCCGCTCTGGGCATTACCAAGCGGGCGCCTACAAGCGTGGGAGCAAAACGTGACTTGCCGCGCCCTTCAAAAGCCAGAAGTGCCGGGCATGCTTTTTTCATCCTTCCCCCATGCATCCCTTGGTTCGAGGCGGCGTTTTGTTGGCCTGCGATTTCTGAAGAGGGTGCATCGTTACGATAATATGGTGGATAGACTCGAAAAGCCTCTTTAATCGCTCTGATCACGCTCATCCACGATGAAAGGAGTTTCATGATGCGGCAACATTCTTCAGTACTGTTTTGTAGCCTTCTCTAGAACCCCCAATGAAATCATTTGAATGCAACCCAGAGAGATCGAACATAAATACATCATAGAACGGATGGTATAAGATGAAGAGGAGGTATCACGAAAGAATCACTTGTTCGAGTACATGTTCCTCAAGCCGCTGCCTCCAACAGAACGTGCAGGCACTGGATCAGAGTCCTTTATTGGGGACAGCATGGAAGGGATGTCGAGCCCAGCAGAGTCCTATGGTATGCATTGTGAGGTCTCGGCCTTAACCGGCAGAAAGAAAGACTTACAGATGCAAGTCCAAAGTTGAATATCGAAGGCACTTTGGGAGCTCCAAAGAGGTTCAATTTACGCTTCTTTTTAGGCCCAGCCTCAGAACTCTCGTCCTCTGTTGCAGCCGTAGGGGGCGCTTTCAACGGAGGCTTCGCAGCTGCTGCCTTGCGTTTGGCAGGCTTCTCTTCAACAGGCCCCCCGCTGTCATCCTCGTCACGAGCCTTGCGTTTGGCCGGAGCCTTTGACGCAGGTTTGTCCTTCACCGTGCCCGTGCCCTTCTTGTTTTTGGGTTTTACTATTACTACCTCATGGTCAGAAGGTACGTCTTCCACGAGATGACCATCGTGATCAACGTCTTGTGCCTGCTCCGGTTCTTCATCCCTTTCGGCGGCTTTAGCATTCTTCGAAGTTTTGGCTTTCTGTGGCTTCGTAGGTTTCGAAGGACCCGGTACCGGCTGATCTTCGTCATCGGATGAGGGAGGTTGGCGATTCCTTCCAGCTTTCGGTGGTTTGGGGTTGGGACCGCGCTTCTTCGGTGGCGGTTTCTCGACAATTTCCGCCTCTTCGTCCGTTTGGTCACGCCTGGGAGAGTTGTTGAATGTTCTCTAAAGGATGCGAATGAATCCCTGTAGTCTCCGGTTGATAGGTACTGAACTTACTGGAGAGGGAGCAGCAGAGACACGAGTGCGCTCAACTTCGAGTGAGGCTTTCAGTTTGTCCACCTTGTTTCTCAGCTTCTTTTCAGTAGCATCTGCTTCGCGTTCCTTCTCCCTTAGGGCATCCTAAACGCAAGTCTGTAAGTGGAGGCGACGTGCTGGGAATACCACACCATACCTTCAGCTCGTCCACTTGCTCTTGCAGCTTCTCAGAGTCCGATGTCAGCTTCCGCACGTCTTTCTCAGTGGCTTTCTTCTCCTTGTCGTACTGGTCTTTCAGCCGCTTGAGTTCCGTTTCGGTACTGACACGCTGCTTGCGTTGGAGCTCTGCCTCGTTCCCTTCCCGTTTCTCGAGATGCTGCCAGTCGTCCAGTTGTCGTTGCAGATCGGCAATTGTCCGCTTGAGCTCGTCGTTGGCTCGCTCCGCAACTGTTCTATTAGTGACCTCGTTGTCGTATTTGAGCTTTAGCCGATCTAGTTTGGCACTCATCGTCGCGACTGAGGCTTCGAGGGTCGCGTGTTCTTCGCGCAGGGTGTCATAGGAACTCTGGAAAATAAAACGGTTGAATAACGGATGGCAAAGAGAGAATGAATTCAATAGACGAACTTGAATTTCAGCCCTCTCCTTCTTGGCCTCTTTGAGATCCTCCGAGGCGGTCTTCCATTTCGCAGCCATCTGCCGGAGTGAGCCCTTGAACTGCTGTTCCTTCTCCTTGAGCACATCCAAGAGCTCCTCCTTGTCCTCCTCAAGCTCCGTGATCTGGTGCTCCAGTTCCTCTTCCCGCATCTGGAAGAGTTTAATCTTGTAGTCGCGTTTTAGCCGCTCCAGTTTCTCTTCCCTCGTAATCTTCATCTCCTGGAGGACCCTGTACTTTTCGTACTCTAGGTCCACATCCTTGTCGTGCTGTGGGATACGGGTAATGTCGATGATGTCAGTTAGGTGCTGGCGCCATTCGTCCTGCGTCTTCTGGGCTTCTTCAGCAACTTTGTTGAGGTTGGCTTTACTTCGTTCGGCCTCTTGAGTGAGCTGCTCAGTGAGGCGCTTGTTCATGTGCTCCAACGTCTTCTGGCGTTGCACCAAGTCCTCGATTTGGGCCTGGTTTGACGCCTCGAGAGTCGGAGCAGGGGAGTGCAATGGTGCGTTTAAACGGCGTGACATAATGTCGTTCCGTGGACAAACTATGTCGATCGTCCAAGAGGTGGCATTGATGAGCTATATCCAACGCAAGGCTAAAATATACTCACAAAACCGACTGGAATTTGCAACGTGGCTGTCAGCCACCCGCGCCTGGATGACGGCGAGACGGAACGGAGACAAGGAGGGCTGACGAGCGCTAAACCGCTTTGTGACGCGCCGCGAAGACTTCCCACGTTGCTTGCCTTTCAACCACATTGTTCCCTTCATGGCTATTGTGAAAGCACCCAAAACGATCAAGATTTCGGTTCCCAGACATAATGCTCATCCCATTGGAGCAAAGCTAGATGCTGAAATTAAGAGGCAGGCGAAAGCTAAACGAACGAATGTTGATACGAGTCAACCGACGAGTGAATTGATTCAGGCTATTGTAAGTAGCTCAGAAGTCAAAGGTTTAAAGAGTAGATCATTGACAGGTGTGCTACAGGAGAGTGCATCAGAGTGGAATTCAATGCTAACCACCGCTCGCGCGGAGCGTGGTCCACAATGGGATATCGGAACGCAACAGTACGTAGTATGACACTTCCTTGAGCAAGCGGTTATCTTACCCGTTTCAAAGGTTCCTCGTCGAAGAGGGCTCAGACCTACAATTCGACGCCACAGAGCTCTTCCAGGCTGCCCAGAAAGCCAGAGACGCCGAGCTTGGCCCACAGACATCTCAACGGTTACATCCTCCCCCACCACCACCTCAACAACAGCTCCCTCCCCAATTCCACCATGGCAATCGCAATCACGCGACCCCCATGCGAGATCGAGGACCTGGAGACTTTTCCGGTGGCCACATGGGTGGTGGGCCTGGAATGGACCATACACCACATGGTCACCGCGCACCTCCTCCGGGGCCTGGAGGTAACTTTGGTGTTGGTGCCTTCCAAGGTTCACCTGGGGCTATGAGGGGACCCGTCTCGGGAGGCGCACCGTTCTCGCCTGCTGGTGGGCCGCAGTTTAATAATATGGGTCCTCACCATCATCAGTCACCAGGTCAGGGAGCGTTCTATGCTGGGAATGCTCTTCAGACACCGATGAGAATGGGAACGATGGGCGGAATGAGCATGGAGGATCAAGGGCTGGGTGGTATGGGAGGTATGGGGATGGGTGGGGGTATGGGTGGTATGCCTGGAGGATCTCCGGCGCCACGGCGAATGACTCGCACGATGACAGAGGAGTTTTGAAAGATACTTTGTGGGATGCTGAGCTTTACCTTCTGTCAACATCTGGGAAGCTTCATTGAATTTTTCACTCCTCGGTCATTTCGGTTTCTGTGCGCGCGAGCTGCTGCTGTTACCTTGATACAGCCCATTCAGTTAGAGACATCCTCGACCTTGTCGGATCCCTGACGGTCACCTATTTCCGTCCCGAGTCTGCTTGCGGTCGTTTGCGTGGTGGGAGGTTACGTTGAAGACGCTTGTATTTGGCAAGGTGAGACGGCGCAAGGGCTATTATTATCGAAGATCAACTGGTGATTGTTGTACATGGTCGATCTATCAGGAAAGGAATGCGACGACTATGGAAAGTAGAATTGGCGCTGCGTCGAGTCATGGAGGATGTACTGTCGACGGCTTCCTTTGGCCGCACAGAATAGCTCAGGGCGAGCCTACCCATAACGTGTTGTACTTGGCAGCTCGTAACGATCCATCGTGGCTGTCAGTGACGTCGACAGGTAATACTGGTTCATTGGACTGTATATATGCAGAATATGCTCATGAAGGCATGCTGCTGGAGAATGAGCACTTCCAGCAGCTGGTACGGTGTGTTTTCCGTCTGTTTCAACAAAAGTTTGGATGGCGATCAGCAGAAACGAGGTCTGTGAGAAATGCTTGGCATCAGAGCTGGCCATTTGTTTCGATCAAAGCCGCTGTTACTCCGAACGCTTGGCCTTGTTGTAAAAAGGGAATGATGTGAGAAGGTGTCCCCCATCGTTGTCTTCCTTTCCTCTTCGTCGTCGTCGTTTTTGAAAATGGTTAGGTCCCTTGGTGCGGTCGCCCTCCTTTCTCTTGCTGTCTTTGCAGAAGCACATGGCGAGCAGCGCCGTCATGACATTCATGCCCGCCAAAACACTACCCCACGTCAGTCCCTTTCCCCGCTTTTATGGTTGTTGTTGCTAGGGCTGACTGTTGCTCAGTTCCCTCCGCCTCCTCTGGCAGTGGCAGCGCACCAGCTGCCCCTTCAGCTTCAGGTTCTGCTCCTGCTGGTTCCGCCCCTGCCAGCTCTGGCCCCGCCAGGCCCTCTCTCACCGTCACTCTCCGTTCCACGAACCCTACCGCCATCCCCCTTACCTCCATCAGTGGTATGGCTTCCAGCCGTGCGACCATCCCTCTAGCCTCTACTGCTGAGCCTGGTACTGTCCCTTCTGGGGTTGCAGGAGCCCCTGCCCTCCCTGACCGTACGTGCCCTTCATTCCATTTCTTGCCTTTTTCGTATCTCATTGTACTATTTTAGCCCTTGACCTCGTCCCCACCGACTATCCCACCCCCGACCAGATCCCTCCCACTGATTCTCCCGAGGTCAACCAATGGTGGGACGAGGTTATGAACTCTGGCATTCTCATTCCCGAGATGGAGCCAACCAATCCTGGTAAGTGCCTGTGACAAGTATGGACGGTTCAACAATTGAACTCTCTTGCCAGGTGGATGCCAGAACGCTACCAACGCTGCCTTTGCCGCCGACAAGTCTCGATGCTGGTGGACCTGTGGTGGATGCGTCACCGAGGACGACATCACCGAATGTGACGAGAAGAACCACTGGGGTCTCACTTTTGACGATGGTCCCGGTTTCTACACGAGCAACCTTCTCCACTATTTGGACGAAGTTAACCTCAAAGCCACATTCTTCATTGTCGGCTCCCGTGTCACCACCTTCCCCCATACTCTCCAGACCGAGTTTGACGGTGGCCACCAGATCGCTGTTCACACCTGGTCCCATAAAGCTTTGACCACCCTCACCAATAGGGAAATTGTCGCCGAGCTCGGCTGGACGAAGAAGGTCATCAAGGATACCCTTGGCGTCACCCCCAACATGATGCGTCCTCCTTTCGGTGATATCGAGTGAGTGTGTGACTATGCTTTATTTTGGCTTTGCTGAATCGTTGCTAGTAACCGTGTTCGTGCCATCTCACTTGCCATGGGCTTAACCCCTGTGATGTGGACCCGCACCGCCAGCGAGAAGGCCTTCAATACCCAAGGTCCGTCCGGAAGCATCGTCTGTCATAATATGCCATTAATCTCTGCGTTTTAGATTTCGATATCCGTCTTCCTGGCGTCACCATCGAGAAGATCTTGAACGACTGGCAGGGAATTCTCAACGAAGTTCCCAATCTTCCCAAGGGATTCATCACCCTTCAGCATGACCTCTACCAGGAGTTTGTTGACACCGCTACTGGCTACATTCTTCCTGACGGTCTTGCCCACAACCCTCCTTTCACCATTGAGCCCGTCTCCACTTGCACCAACAGGCGTCTCGCTGATGCTTACATTGAGACCAACGATAACAAGACCTTCCCTCCCAAGGCCAAGTTGGGTGCGAGCAGCCCTGGTGGACCCGCTGGTGGTTCTGGCTCTGGCTCGATGATGACCCCTGGATCGATTGCTGCTTCCCTCATTGGCGGTGCTGGATTCGTCGCCGGCTTACTGTTCTAAGCAAAAGGTTATCAGAAGCGTTCTCTCATGTGATGGACGAGGGTTACCGTTTGACGATATATATTCCATCTAGTTATTAGAGTTCTTGCCCAATACTAATCGCGACTGTCTGGAAAAGCTCTGTCCACTCGTTTTATATTCCGCTCGTTACAATACACTGATACCCACTCCCTTTAGTTTTGAGTTCTCTCCATTAAGTTAGCCCTAGCATTGATGATGCCCTGAATTATGCTCTGTTCATCATCTTGGCTACGTACTCGCGTCCTCCATTCTCCCAGTCGTCCCAGCAGATGGCTAAAAACGCGCTGTCTCGTCCTTGGTTTGAGCCTCTCTTGCCGTCGACAGGAGGTTTGCCGCCTTCCCTTCCGTCAGGGAGGATCCATGTCCAACGCTGGACCCCTTCGGCTTTGAATCCCATCCGCTCTGCAGCGCGAACACTTCCGACGTTGAAAGGGTTGGCTAGCCATGCTACACGGCGCAAGCCCAGACCTCCTTCACTGGGTAGGTTCAAGGCGTAGTTGAGCGCCAACCCAATTGCATGAGAAGACATGAACGTTCTCTGCCATGGGGGTAGAATGACGACTGGACCCAACTCGACAGCACGGTTACTGGGCGAGGAGTGTATGTAGCCTATAACGCCCGCGATGCTCTCTTCCAAGTTTCCCCCGTCGTTTGCTTTCGTTCTATCGATGACAACGAACAAGCAAGACGCTGGGTCTTGTCGTACCATGTATTCGGAAAAGGTGAGGAGGTCCGAGTAGGTCTTCCATGTGACAGGGAGATATCTTTCAACGTCGGCTTGGTATTTCGAGTAGGTTGCGTGGAAGGGCTTTGCGTGTATAGATGGCACAAAGGGGACCAGTCTGACTTTGTCGGACTCTAGTTTCTCTGGAACGGGTTGGTTAAAGTTGATGTCGTATGGGCCTTCTTCTGCTTCGAGGATGGGCTGAATTTGGGGAGGTTGGAAGTTGTTGATAAATGCCATGGTGTGGGGCTGTTGTTGGGGGAGAATGCAGAAATATTTCTCTGCTCTTATATGTATGTGACTAGGTCATATTCCCCACCCTCACGCCATTTCTCCTGGGACATCGGAATCCGGAAATGCGATTTCCATCCATCCGGACGAGGACCATAAATAGGGGCGCGTTGTTTGCTTGTGTTTTGCTCGCGAGAAAAGACAGAACCTGCTGCATGTCATTTTGAAGTCACTCCTACACCACGCATATCGACCAGAGGTTGTACTGAAGACTATAACCCGTGTGTAAGAAAGTCTGTTCTATCCCTCGCTGATCCTGACGCTTTATTGACATCTTCCACTCGTTTTGACTAGGAAAACGCCATCGGTCCCGAATCGATCTGAATCACCGCCTCCAAGGGACTGCTATGCATCGAGCTTGAAAACGGCCGTCTGGAGTAACACGGCATCCCCAGGTTCATATCCTGTTTTCTCAAATCGAAAAAAGAATCATATATTCAAGCAATCGTTCAGTTTTTCTGCAAAATGTCCGTGCGCAGTCCTCGCCCTGACCAGCACGATGAGGGCGATGAGGACGCTTCACTCTTCGGCTCGCCTCCACCTTCACCAGGTAGGTCACCTTCACCCGCCCTTGCGCTTCCCCTGCGAAGCAATGGCAGCAACGACAACATCGACAACAAGAGTGGACCATCACCACTTCCTCACGAAGTGTCCACCTTGGCAAATCTCAATGTGGGGACCATTGCACTTCCTGGTTCCCAACCTAGTTCTGAATTATTCGTCAATCCATTAGCCCCATCTTTGGCTTCTCTACCGACCACGACATCGTTGGTGAACAATGCTCATAGAAGAACGGGCAGTCAGAGTACCACGACGAGTACTGGGTCGTCTCGGACTCGACAGTCGACTTCGACCACTGCGAAACCGCCTCGCGCGAAGAAGAGGAAGGTGAAGTCGACGACGCCACGGCCGCAAGTCCAGATTCCCCTCCCCGACCCGTCTGGTCCTGTCCCACCACACTTCCTAAGGAGTCAAACAGGTTTGCTTGGTCTCGCTGGACTCGTTGGAGGTGTGAATCCTTCGCAGTTGAAATTGCGAGGCCAGACGCCTACGAATCCCATTGTCGTCGAGGATGAAGAAGGCGGATCCACGGCTGCGCCTTCGGTAACGAAACCACCACCCAAAAAGAAGTCGCGTCTTGTCCCTGGTCTGTCAAAGGAGATGCGGATGCTTCTAAAGGCCGCCAAACCATCAGAGATCCCTGTTCCAACCAAGCAGGACATTCTGGCGGTTTTGGTGAAGGAGAGGGATCTTACGCCGATCATTCAAGGGTTGATCAAGCTAGGGATGGATGCACAGGGTCGTGTGGCACCTTCGCCGCAGCCTGTGCCACCGGCACCTAAAGAGGAATCTTCAGCATTCGACGGTCGACCTCCAGCCAAGAAACGCAGGCTTTCGATTGTCCCTGCTGGCGCAAACGACTGGGACGTGCCATATCCATTCCCTGAAGGCCAAGGCCCAACTTCCTACCAAGGGTCCTGGAAGACGGAGCGCGGCAAGCAGTTGATCGATCAGCTCATCGAGCTCACCAAGGTGGCAAGCAAAAAGGCGGCGGTACAAAAGTTCCTTAAGGTCAAAGGGATACAGTTGTCGAACCAGGCTGCGCAAAAATCCTCGGCAGAGGTGGAGATTGTCAATGGACACTACAAGTCAAGGGGACAGCCTCCCCCTCCTGTTGTACCCACCCCCACAGAGGGTAGGATCAACAAGTACTACAAGCCTATCACGGCGACGTATGGACTTGGCGTGCAGCGTCCGCCCTTCCCTGTCGCCGGGTCCTCGAGGCAATCCACACCTGCCGCATCCTCGTCTGCTTCTCAACCTCATCCGAAGTCCAGCGGCGCTTCCAAACAGCAGCGTAGCTCTCCTGTCGTTGCCGAAGCGTCGACTGCTGATTCTGTTACCCAAGCCTCGACCTCTTCCAACGCCAGCCTCCCCTCCTCCAAGGAAGCTTCCCCTGCCGCGCCAGAACCTGCATCACAAGAGGTCCAGGATTTCATATCCTCTCTCTTGGGTGTCACCAACGAGCAGAGGATCGGAAAGCCCTCGACTGAACCCTCCCAAGACGACAACGAGCTTTTCTTTGGCTTCAACAACGATGTGTTCATGCAGGACGACATCTTTTCCAACTGGGAGGGCACGTTTTCAGCTCCATCAACCTTTTCGTCCTCTTCTGCCACATCCATCACATCTACCCCTGACCTCGACTTGTCGTCATTTGCCGATTTCGCCTTCTTGTCCAGTCACTTTGGCGAACCCTCGATGGGGATGGACCCTATGTCGGACCTGCCTGCAGGCACCCCAGCCGAAGCCTCTGTGGATAGCGCCAGCATCGCCCCAGAGTTGTTGGGAATGTCGTCAACCATGGCTAGTAACAACCCGTTAGACGACGTCTTTCCACTTCCAGATGACTTTGGTGTGGCCTCGCCCAATAGCTCCATCAGCCCTTTCACGGGTGGACCTGCGACGCCTGCCTCGGCAGATTGGGATATGACCCTTCCTGATGTGTTTGCGCCTCAAGCCATGCAAGATCCTCTTGCGCTTCCCGACTTTGCGAATATGAACGTAGACCCTGTCGCCAACTTGCAGCAATCGGAGCAAGGTATGTGGAGTTTGTTTGGGTTGGGATATCGAGGCTGATTTGGGATTTGGGATTAGGTGGTGGTGGGTTGGGTGAGCTTGAGGGATGGGCTGCGTTGGCGTCGTTGAGCAAATTTGGAAAGGTGGATGGGGTTGATATGGGGGTATTTGAGATTGGCGCTGGAATACCGGCAGGTGGGGATGCTGGTCAGGCGGAATTGGACCTTGGTGGGGGTGGGGGTGGGCTTGTTGAACCACAAGAGCCCCAGAAAGTAACAGAACTTCAACAACCTGCACCGGTTCCCACTGAGCAGGTCACGGAGAGCGCAGTAGCGTTGCAAGAGGCTCCCGCTGCTCCCACTGCTTATCCCGAAGCTCCCTTCGCCTCGACCGCCGCTCTTCAATCGCCACCGCCACTGCCTGAATCCCAGCCCTCCACTCAACCATCAACCAGCAAGGTTGTCGCTGTGCCACCCCAGCCAACAACATCTTCGAAAACCTCTGCTCCAACCAAATCCAAACTTTCATCGCAAAAAGAAGAGACCATCAAACGCATCAAAGATCGTAAAGCTGAGCTCGAGGCCGAACTGCAAAAAGTGAAACTGCAGTTGTGGGAGACGACCATCGAGCAGGGTGCGCTGGGACATGTTGTTCAGTTTTATCAAGAAAAAGAAAAGGAGAACGAGAGTCATCAACGACCCATCTCACAGACGCAAACTCGAGAACAAGAAGAGCATATCGATTCTCACACAGAGGTATCGGTTCAAGGACAAGTGCTAGCTGCTATTGGTAATGCGCCTCCTCATTCATGATCTGTACATCATAAACTATTGTAGCGACCTTTGTAATTGCATTATCTTCATCCTGCGATCCAGGTATTTGGACCTGTAAAGGACTGAGTACTGAGCTCCTGTCTGAATCGCCAACAGTCGCCGAGGATACGGTGAACTGCCACCACTAGACCAAACGCTTTGACAACCTCTTTCATGAATTCGAACGGGAATGGCGACCAATCGAACACACGCATAGTCTTTTTGATCTTCAGCTTTGGCAGCAACTCATTCTTCATGGGCGCGTTGCCTTGATTACATCTAGAAGTGAGGAGATGAACAGAAACTTGACGACCAGAGTTTGGCGCCTGGCGTCCAGAGCTTTTGGTCCATGGCATGCGGACTTCGTCTTCGTCCTGGGGCTGCTGCTCCACCTTCTCTAAAACCTGGCTGAGGGCCTCTTTGGCAACTCCACGTTAGTGTCCCTGAGCTTTGGTGTTGGTCTTGTTGACATGCTCGGATGTTTCTAGAGGTTTTGCGTATGTACATAAGAATACAGCCGCAGTTGCCGGGGCGACTGAAAGCTCGCATGCAGTAGAGGGATCAGAGTTCGCCCATACTCTTTTTTCGTTTGACCATATAATCGCATTCAAAGCCGTCCCAGCTGCTGTACGTGCCTCAGACCAATCGGTAATTACACCACACCGACGTCTTATGGGACAGACGGCTCGAATGTTTGGACATGTGATGGATCGGTTCTGGATCGCTCGTTGAGGGCGCTTGTGATTAGCGCCCATTAGACCTTGAGGGACTCGGATGTTACGATTCGTTCTGAGGATTTCCCAACACTCGAGGGGTGAGATAGCGAGAAGCATATATGGATTACTTGTCGACGGATAAAGTTCAACGGTGCGATCAACGCGAGGGGTTCATCCTCAGTACGATGTACACGGCAATACGTCTGTACAACTAACAGGCAACGCTTTGAACGGCCCAAGCAACTCCAGTCCAGGGGCCATCGAAGGTCTTGCCAGCCCAGCCTTCGACGAGGGCCTTGACGTCGCTGTCGGAAGCGAGAGAGTCGTCGACGGAGAAGCCTTTGACGACAGTGTAGACGTTGGTGGGAGCAGGACCAGTGACAATACTGGCAGCGCCCTGCGATTTCAGAACGTCAGCGACTTCATCAATGAGCAATTAAGCTGAGTCTTCTTGAGGCTTACATCGACGCTGTTTCCAGTGAACTGAGCAGCGAATTCGCGTCCGAGCACTATCATCGTTCTTGTCAGTGGTCTGTTTCATGTCTGAGTAGGGAGCGATGCTCACAATAGTTGAACTCGGTCTCCAAGCTGACGGCGCCAGTGGAAGGGGCAGCCGAGGCAACGACGGTGAAAGTGCAGGTAGCATCACCGCGACGTTCGACAGCCATGGCGCTAGCAAAGCCTGCAGCGGCAAGGGTAATGAGAGCGAGCTTCTGGAAGACCATTGTGTGTTGTGAGAGGTGAGTTGGTGGGAGACGAAAGTAAATTTGCTGATGATCCAGTACGCCAGAGTGGCCCCCTTTTATATCTTTTACTCTCAACCTGGGCACGAGGCTGAACTGTGTCTATTGCGCCAATACACGGCCGTGAAGGAGACTAATCGCGGTGCCGAAGCCAGCGCTGACAACCAATACCCTTCCTCGCCCTTCTCGGTCACACTTACGGGCCTCGAAGCCCGTCACGATAGAGAGGCCTGCTCTTGAGATATATGAGATGTGCTTCACCTCTTTTGTACATCCTAAAGTTCTTCTCAGAGGTATCACGCATGCGTTGACCCTTCCCATCGTAATTACATGAGAGGCAGGAGAGCAGAACTCAAGCGAGGCGGAGAGATACACCACTCTATGAAAGACCTCGTAATGCTAGAAGCCTAAACTATAGGTGATCTTAGGATGTGTACACCCGGTAATCTGAGTTGGTTGCGCCGTTACGGGCTCTATCGCCCGCCATCATTGAGTTCTTTGCGGCAGACATTGTCTAACGACAGACAAAGGCTTCCTAGACTCCTGGACGAAGCTGGCCGTCATGTGGATATCATTTCGGCGTCGAAAACACACCGATTCTGGGTCGAGGTAGCGTTCTCCTGCTCACTATGAAGGCCAAACTCGACGGTTTGTTAGTGTGGCGTCGGGATCGGGGGTTTGATAGGTCCGATACAGGCACTGATCCAACATTACAGTTGAATCTCAGTGTATCCAGAATAACACCAAGGCCCAGGAAAAGAACCGCCCTTACACTGCTTTGGTTTCCCCGTTCACGCTTCGATGTGCTTGACTTTCAGGACCTTGAGACGCAGTCTCTCACGCGTCACTCCTGAAAGCGGAACATAAGGGTCAGGAGGCTTCAAAATGGTAACGCTGCTAGAACTGTCAACGCTCGGGCAACTGCCCCACTACGCAGAGTGAGATTTTCTGTCGTGCAGCATGACTGATGGTGGTCACCAAAGCCCGAATGACACAGAACTTTGTCCACCGTGTACGTGCACGCAGCAGTACTTTGAACCTGGGGGAGCTCAAGACGGGCTTTGAGGCCCGTAAGTGTGACCGAGAAGGGCGAGGAAGGGTATTGGTTGTCAGCGCTGGCTTCGGCACCGCGATTAGTCTCCTTCACGGCCGTGTATTGGCGCAATAGACACAGTTCAGCCTCGTGCCCAGGTTGAGAGTAAAAGATATAAAAGGGGGTCACTCTGGCGTACTGGATCGTCAGCAAATTTACTTTCGTCTCCCACCAACTCACCTCTCACAACACACAATGGTCTTCCAGAAGCTCGCTCTCATTACCCTTGCCGCTGCAGGCTTTGCCAGCGCCATGGCTGTCGAACGTCGCGGTGATGCTACCTGCACTTTCACCGTCGTTGCCTCGGCTGCCCCTTCCACTGGCGCCGTCAGCTTGGAGACCGAGTTCAACTATTGTAAGCATCGCTCCCTACTCAGACATGAAACAGACCACTGACAAGAACGATGATAGTGCTCGGACGCGAATTCGCTGCTCAGTTCACTGGAAACAGCGTCGATGTAAGCCTCAAGAAGACTCAGCTTAATTGCTCATTGATGAAGTCGCTGACGTTCTGAAATCGCAGGGCGCTGCCAGTGTTGTCACTGGTCCTACTCCCACCAACGTCTTCACTGTCGTCAAAGGCTTCTCCGTCGACGATTCTCTCGCTTCCGACAGCGACGTCAAGGCCCTCGTCGAAGGCTGGGCTGGCAAGACCTTCGATGGTCCCTGGACTGGAGTTGCTTGGGCCGTTCAGAGCGTCGCTTGCTAAATGCTTCCTTGTAACTTAGGCTGTATCTTTCGCCCCAGTGGCGCCGTTGATTCTTATGCGTTTTCGCGATTTTACTTCCCGTGATCACTGAGTGGCAAGTCCAACCGATCCTTGCACATTTGGAATACATTTCATTTCGTAAATTCGTCAGAGTTTTTCAGCCATATGGGATACATGCTCATGTCAATGGGCTAAGTGCTTGTGTGAGAACGGCGATTTCACTTCACAGGTACTGAACAGTAACTGTATCGATCTGTTGTCATCACTATTACATTCTTCACAACCTCTGACATCTGAATTGGCGTGGCCAATAGTGGTTACGATATGTACACTTTTCCTTGTGCGCGCCATTTGCCCTTTGTTCCGCCTCACTCACTTTCCCCCAGGCCTTCGTCCTCTCCTGAGCGAATGTCAACCTCCTAGGCGCCCATTGAATCCGGTGAGGCATCACGTCTACGGGCAACAAGCGCCCGACTGTGACCACGATCTGGCGCAAATATATATAGGGGCTTTCCTCTTTAAAGCCAGCCCCAACTTGCGTCCAAGCCACCTCGCTCATTGCCTTCATGACATCCACAATGGTTTCCTCTAGCTGTGGCCTCACCTCATCGTTCACCGGGTAAGTTGCCTTGATCTCATCCAGCTCAAGGGAGATGGGCAGAGGTTTGATAACCAAAGAGTAATGCTCGGAAGCGTCTGGGATTGTGTTCTCGTCCCCCACGTTGCTTCGGCTCCTCCAACACATGGTTGACGAGCCGTTTGGCCTGTCCAGCTTTGTATTCCCGAGGATATGTAGGTCGCCATACTGCGGTGTCTCTGGGGACTGTATATCAGAATAGACCCGCAGATTTGAGACAACCGAGGACTCATATGCGCTGGAGGGGTTTACAGTGCTCGAATGCTAAGCCATACCTATTCTTCGAGCCATTTTATCCTACACAGAACTGTTCCCGGCTGCGTGTACCTAAGAATTACAGGCAATGGCAGCATACCGACGTCCCATGTATTGTGTGAGTCTTGGGATTTTTCTTGTATCCGAAGGGCCCTCTGGCGGTGGAATCACCAAACGCGATTCCATCAAAACCAAAACAACGCGTAAACAATATTGCGGTCCAATGCCATCATTCGCGTTTCCTTCTTTCATCTCATCGTCAACCCGCGGAAAAGCATGTCTGACGCCGAGTCACATAACTCTCTAAAGGAAGAAGATGAGGAACAACACATGTCCATTCCCTCCGCGCCAGGTCCCTCGACGCCACTCACAGCGTCCTACACGTATCACTCGCCACTGCCGACCACAACTGGCCCTTACATGCTTGGAGTAGACGAAGCAGGTCGAGGACCTGTATTGGGTCCACTGGTGTATGGTGTTGCGTACTGCCCCGTTGCGTACAAGGAACAGTTGGACGAGCTGGGTTTCGCTGGTGCGAATTATTCCAGGCTCTCTGTGAGGAGATGACTGACGATGGTGTCTTTGAAGATTCAAAGACTCTTACGGCGGGCGTCCGTAGCTCTCTGCTCTCAACGCTAAGTTCAGACCCAGCGAATCTGGGATGGTCGGTTCGCGTGATCAGGTATTTTCTATGGTGTACTACATTTCTTTCTTTTCATAACCCACGTTCCGATGCTTCAGCCCCCAAGCCATCTCCTCTGGCATGCTTAAAAAGCCCCCAACGAATCTCAACAAGCAATCCCAAGACGCCACCGTCCATCTCATCCGCGCCGTCCTCTCCGCTGGGATCGACCTTACAGAGGTTTACGTTGACGCACTGGGGAATACCACGACGTACGAGGCATACTTGAGTAGGATGTTTCCTGGGATCACGTTCAAGGTGGAAAATAAGGCGGATTCAAAGTGGAAGATTGTTGGTGCTGCCAGTGTGGCGGCCAAAGTGACGAGGGATGCGTGTATCGAGGGATGGTGTTTTGAAGAGGAGGAAGTGCCAGGGAAGACTGGTGAGGAGGGAGAGGGAGGCGGGAAGTTTAGCAAAAAGTTGGGGTCTGGGTATCCTGGGGGTACGTGTGTTGTTCCTCCTATGAGTGTGTTGAGCTGATTATGGGACATTGGATAGATCCTAATACGGTGGCATGGCTGAAGGAGAACATGGACCCTATATTTGGCTTCCCAAAGCTTGTCCGATTCTCGTGGTCTACAGTGAAAGTGATCCTTGAGAAACAGGGTCACAAGGTCGACTGGTCAGTCTCACTTCTCTCATCTCCCTCTCATCGCGCTCATGCATTTGCCTGGCTTGTGTAGGATCGATGATGGACAGGCTTCGCTCATAAAAGCCTTCGAGAGTGGTTCGGGGTTGGACAGAGATCGGAGTGCTGTGGCGAAGGACCTGAATCTGTCCAGCTTGAGTACGCTGTAAGACCTGGGATATTGATTGATGTACATTAGAGGGTATAATACACATGAGGAGGGATACCAAAGGTCCTGCTTGTGTATGGGGCACATCCTCCAAGAAAGTGCCTGGCTCTGGCTCTGATGCCGAAGGTGGAGGTGCAAGAGCAGCACAACATCCCCTGCATCGCCGGTCGAAGTATGGATGATCTTTCGGTCCTGACGGGCATGATTGGGCAGGTAATATGTTGCGGTGGCCGCTGTCGTGTGGTGCTGGTGTTATAGATTCAGCTTGGATTCTTCTGGCAGGTTTTCGTCCATGAAAGTATGATTGCACTTGACGCAGACATAGAAGAGAATCATGCGAGTTTCCTTGCGTTTTGACTGATCTTGGTAGAAGACGGCACTAGGTTGAGAGGGTCAGCTGTAGTGGTGCACGCAAGGTAAAGAACGTTGAGACACACTCGTCGTGCCCGCACTTTGGACATTGTATGTTTGAATGTGCCTTTCGACCACATATTTAGTAAGGTACTGTGGGTTATGCAACTACATTTTCGAAGAACGTACCAGTGTAGGGTCAGCACCGAGGTCATGAGTCACTCCCACTTGTTCTCTGTCATCCAGGATCGAGAACATCAGGCTCGGTCGCAGTCGAACGGACGAAAGACGTCTAAGCCAATTGAAAAACGCACTTTGTCACAGTGAGCAGATCGTTCTTGTAGACACATTTGTTCTCGACAATCTCTTCGTGGGGGCAGATTCGGCAAGCATATGTGAGAAGTTGGCGCTGAGGGTCTGCTTTGGGATAAAGCAGGTTATTGCATTCTGAGCAGAAGTGTAAGGAAGCCTGGGGAATGATCAGCTCATGCCCTAGTCAATAATACAAGTTGGCTTTACCATTACTACTCTTTGGAGATGCAGATGGTGGTCGAGGACAAGGAACGACGATCCGAATGGGATGGATCAATTGGGCCATCCGGCGCCAATTGTTGCGGAGTTTGAAGTGCTGTTTTTCCTTCTACTCACTCACCAGTGGCAGCTGCAACTCAAGATGTCCCTCAGTGCTGGCATCTGAAGCCCATTCAATGGCTTCTTCAGTGTTGATTACTGCAAAACTTGGAACCTAGACGTGGCCTTGGCAATGGTGGTCACAAGCCACCACTTTGGCCATGTTGCGTAATCTGGCTGGAACGTGGATTTAGAAAGTCACAATCTTGATCTTTCTGGCCAAATATCAAGGAGTTCCTTCTCGGAGTGGGACACAATCATCCCACTTCAACAATGGCCGCCAACAGCTTCGACCGTGCCCTCCACCTCATCACCTCGATCAAGCTTCAGGAGGTCGAAAAACAGCGGCTCGCGTATGGGGAGCTCTCAAAGGTTCTCGATGTACCATCTTCCCAACCCCAATCTCCCATCGACCGCGTCTCATCGCTCGTCACCGCCATCCGTTCGTGGACGTCGTCTGGCTCAATCGAAAAGACAACTGAGATCGCAGGGAGCCTCACCCTCGAAAACCTCGACTACTGGATTTTGCAAGCCAAGAACGACCCCAACTTCAGCCAGGACGTGATCAAAGGATGGGTCGAGATCCTCGAGACCCATATTCGCCAAACAGTCGCGAAGTTCGACTCTGCAAAGCTGTTTGGTGATTTGTTCACCGATTGGTTGGCGAGTGGGGATTCGTCGGCAACAGAGGCATACTCGAAGGACGTGACAGGGTCGAATGAAGCATCGACTGCGTCGAGTTTTGAGTTGGTGGACGAGCAGGAAGCAGGATCTCAAGCAGTGCTTCGCGAGAAGCTGAAGAACTTTATCTTTGACGATGCTCCCAGATTTGATTGCTCACCGCTCGTCGAGTACCTCGACGGGATCTTTGCCCCTGACGATGTGAAGGAGCAGCTGGAGATCGTCAGGAGGAGGGTGCAGTTCCACGCTGATCGTTTCACCAACCGTCCCGTTACCCCTAGGGATCTCAAGAGCACTTTGCTTAGTCTCCGGGAGACATCGCTGCTGCCTCCGGAAAGAAGGAAGGCTCTGGAAGAGTTTATGAAGAATGAGACACTCCTCGCCGAAGTGACTAGCGTCATCAACATGCGCCTGAAGGATCTTGAAAAGTGGAAGTGGCCAGAGCAGGGGCTCACGATCGACATGCGGAAACATGAGTTGACAGGAAAGCTGAGGTGCGTTGTACCTTCTTAACACAACTTTTCTCGCGCTTACGCTTATCCAGGGCTTTCATGTATCCCGACCTTATCGATGGCATCCTCTTGCACTATGTTGGAATCTCCTGGCATGTCAAATTCAAGAAAGTCTTGCAGGACCTTTACGACAGCAAGGCTTGGAAGCACACTTTTGCCCCATTGCCCGCCGCAGCTACAGACAAGCTCACCGCCCAACTTGGTGCCTGCAGCTCTATCTCCATGACACGCCAGAATCTGCAACGAGACACTTTCCTCCTCAACAGGCTTGTATCTGAGGAGGAACACGTCGGCGTTTACGACGACGTCCTAGATGCCCCTGAAACGCAGCACGAGGACGACAACTCGCCTATGAACGTCAAATTGAAGGTCCTCCACAGCCTCATCACGGATGGTCTCTTATCTCAGGCGCTCAAAGGCTCATTTAGTATTCTGCAGACGGATGTCGAGACATTTGGCCCTGCCCTTGACCATGGTGTCATCGACACCGTTCTGGGGTACTTCGGAATGCCGGACACATGGCGCAAGTTTTTCCTGCGCTTTCTTCAGGCGCCCCTTCGTCAGGGAGAGGAAGGAAGCTCCGTCAAGGTCCGTCAACGCGGCACCCCGATCGAGTATGCGCTCAGCGCACTCATGGGCGAGCTGGTCCTGTTTGTCATGGACTTTGGAGTCAACCAGAAGTCGGGAGGGTTGTTCCTTTATCGGAACCACGACGATATCTGGGTCTGGGACGGGGATGCGAAGAAGGTTGGCGCAGCGTGGCAAGAAATGCAGACTGCTTCGCGCGTCCTTGGGCTCAAGTTCAACGAGACCAAGACAGGGTCTGCATCTGTGGGTGCTCTGTCACCAGACGTTGTCCTCCCTGCAGGCGACGTCCGATGGGGCTTCCTTGTCTTCGATGCGCACAAGAAACGATTCGTCATTGACCAATCGATGGTCGACGAAACCATCGTTGCGATGCGGAAACTGCTCGCCAGGACGACGTCCGTTTTCGGTTGGGTCAATGTCTACAACAAGTACATGGCACTCTTCTACAGGAACTTTGGGAAGAGGCCTGCAGAGTGCTTTGGTACGGACCACATCAATGAGGCGGTGGACACCTTTGCGAGGATTCAGCGGGAGTTGTTCCCTGATGGGGAGGGTGCCGTTGGTCATTTGCGCAAAGTCATCAAGGAGAGGTACGGTGTTGGAGGGCTGCCGGAAGGCTACTTTTACCTGCCGGTTGGATTTGGTGGATTAGCGCTGAGCAACCCTGTGGTGGAGTTCATTGCTGTGGCGAATATTCAAGACAAGAAGCTCGCTTCTACTTTCCAGCAGAGCGTGTACCCCTTAAATGGGTCAAGTGGGCGTGGTGCCCGCGGCCGTGGAAGAGGCCGTGGAAGATCCCATATATGGGTGGATGGTATTTCAAGGCCAAACCCAGAGCTCCACAACGAAGAGGACACCGCAGGCCCTGCATGGATTGAGCCCGAAGAGGCCTTCCGTCGCAGGATTCAAACCGACGGCCGTGTCTACGCACAGACTAAACAATCGTTCGAAGCCAAGCCGTACAGCCTGCGAGAATCTCATCCCCAGTTCATCTCCTTCACCCAATTCGTTGCTGTCAGGGAGCAATGGCTACCTTCGTGGAACGATACCTACCTGGCTTTGCAAAAGATCAAGGAGCCCAGGACGTTGAATCTACCTGGGACCGTCAAGAGCGCCGTGAAAGAGGGCGAGGTGGTGGGTTCACAGAGGGATGCGTGGTTCCATCAGTGGAACTTTGCGATGCATGGAGGGCAGCTGATCAAGGCGTTTGGAGGGGTCAAGGCCGTTGATCCTGGATTGATTCCCACTTCGATGGTCTCTCTGTACAAGAACTCGAGGATGGCTTCGTAAGTAGCTGTGTCTAAGGCAGGCGCTACGAATAATCTACTGCTTTATGCTTTCTGCAACGGTATCATACAGGTCCCTCGATGGTACCGTCAACGCTCAAGTTTGTGGCGGCGGCGGCGATCGACGCGTACGATCTTCCATTTTCCTCTCTGATTACGAACGTCAAAACAAGGATCTCGTACATGGTCACGGTGAGCAAATCGTTCTTATATACGCGCTTGTTCTCCCCACTGTATGCACGAGGGCAGATTCGACAAGCGTATGCGCGTTACTGCTTTCTGGGCAGAAATGCGTAGAGGGCCTCCATATGCTTAGTTGGTTCCCTAGCATCAAGAATGCAAGTTGGCCTTGCCATTAAAACTCTTTGGAAGTGGCGAACAGCAAGGAACAACGATCCGGATGGGATGGATCAATTAGGCCACATCTTGCCTTTCCTCGAAGCGCTCTCAGGCTGTCTCGGGCTGGCGGTGCCGCATCTGCCAGTCGCGAGTCATAATACCCTTCAGCGCTGACGCCTACAGCCCAGTGAATTGTCTCGTCGACAACGATTACTGCCAAGTTCGAAGACCAAACGCGACTTCGAAACGTTCTTTTTTCAATTCGTGGTCAACCGGTCACAAGTCACCGGAATGTTGCGCCATCTGACCGGAAGGCAGGTTCAGAAAGCCACAATCTTGACTCTCCGCCGGCCTCGGGGTCATCAATGCATATAGAAGCCCTTTTGAGAGTCGACATACTCATCTCGCTTCAACGATGGCCGCCAACAGCTTTGAACGCGCTCTCCACCTCATCACCTCGATCAAGCTCCAGGAGGTTGAGAAACAACGGCTTGCATATGGAGAGCTCTCAAAGGTTCTCGATGCACCATCATCTCAATCCCAATCTCCTATCGACCGCGTCTCGTCTCTCGTTACCGTCATCCGCTCATGGACCTCCTCTGGCTCGATCGAAAAGACGACCGAAATCGCCGGGAGCCTCACCCTCGAAAACCTCGACTACTGGATTTTGCAGGCAAAGAACGACCCCAACTTCAGCCAGGACGTGATCAAAGGATGGATCGAGATCCTCGAAACACATATTCGCCAAACGGTCGCGAAGTTTGACTCTGCAAAGTTGTTTGGTGATCTGTTCACCGATTGGTTGGCGAGTGGGGACTCGTCTGCGACGGAGGCATACTCGAAGGATGTCACAGGGTCGGATGAGACATCGGTTGCCTCGAGCTTTGAGCTGGTCGATGAACAGGAAGCCGGATCTCAAGCAGCTCTTCGCGAGAAGCTGAAGCATTTTATCTTCAAGGACGCTCCCAGATTCGATTGCTCACCGCTCGTCGAGTACCTCGACGCCATCTTTGCCCCGGAGGATGTGAAGGAGCAGCTGGAGATTATTAGGAGGAGGGTGCAGTTCCATGCTGATCGATTCACCAACCGACCCGTCACCCCAACTGATCTCAGGAGTACCTTACTCAGTCTCCGCGAGACGTCATTACTGCCTCCAGAGAGGAGAAAAGCTCTCGAAGAATTTATGAAGAATGAGACGCTCCTCGCTGAAGTGACGAGTGTCATCAACATGCGCTTGAAGGATCTCGAAAAGTGGAAGTGGCCTGAGCAGGGCCTCACAATTGACATGCGGAAGCATGAGTTGACGGGAAAGCTGAGGTGCGTTTGTGTTTTCAGTACGACCTGGCATGCGCTCACGTTTGTATAGGGCTTTCATGTACCCCGACCTGATCGATGGTATCCTCTTGCACTACGTTGGAATTTCATGGCATGTCAAATTCAAGAAGGTCTTGCAAGATCTTTACGACAGTAAGGCTTGGAAACACAGATTTGCCCCATTGTCCGCCGAAACCACAGACAAGCTCACCGCTCAGCTTGGTGCCTGCAGCTCCATCTCCATGACGCGCCAGAATCTTCAGAGAGACACGTTCCTCCTCAACAGGCTTGTGTCCAAGGAGGAACACGTCGCCGTTTACGACGACGTCCTCGACGCCCGTGAAACACGGCACGAAGATGACAACTCGCCTATGAACGTCAAGTTGAAGATCTTCCACAATCTCATTACGGATGGCCTCTTATTTCAGGCCCTTAAAGGGTCCTTCAGCATCCTTCAGACGGATGTCGAGACGTTTGGACCTGCCCTCCACCATGGCGTCATTGACACTGTTCTGGGATACTTTGGAATGCCAGACACATGGCGCAAGTTTTTCCTGCGCTTCCTCCAAGCGCCCCTTCGTCAGGGAGAGGAGGGGAGCGAGGTCAAGCTCCGTCAACGCGGTACCCCCGGACGAATTTGCGCTTAGCGCACTTATGGGCGAACTGGTTCTATTCGTCATGGACCTTGGGGTCAACCAAAGATCAGGAGGATTGTTCCTTTACCGGAACCACGACGATATCTGGGTCTGGGACGGAGATGCGAAGAAGGCTGCCGCAGCGTGGCGGGAAATGCAGACGGCTTCGCGGGTCTTGGGGCTCAGGTTCAATGAGACCAAGACAGGCTCTGCATCCACAGGCTCTCTTTCTCCCAACGTTGTTCTCCCCGCAGGAGATGTCCAATGGGGTTTCTTTGTTTTCGATGCCCAAAAGAAACGGTTCGTTGTCGACCAATCGATGGTTGATGAAACCATCGTCGCGATGCGGAAACTGCTCGCCAGGACGACGTCTGTCTTTGGTTGGGTCAATGTCTACAACAAGTACATGGCGCTATTCTACAGAAACTTTGGCAAGAGGCCGGCAGCGTGCTTTGGGACGGACCACATCAATGAGGCGGTGGACGCCTTTGCGAGGATCCAGCGTGAGCTGTTCCCTGGCGGAGAAGGTGCTGTTGGCCATTTACGCAAGGTTATCAAGGAGAAGTATGGTGTTGAAGGGTTACCGGAAGGCTACTTCTACCTACCCATCGGCCATGGTGGGCTAGCACTGAGCAACCCTGCGGTGGAGTTCATTGCTGTCGCAAACATCCAGGGAGGAAAACTTGTCTCGACCTTCCAGCAAAGTGTGTATCCTATCAATGGGTCGAGTGGGTACATCGCCCGTGGTCGCAAAGTTGCAGCGGCGCCACCGCCTGTGAGCTGGGATGATCCCTGGGGCGTCGAGGCCAACCCTACACCAACGGTCAAACCAGCGGCCTACAACGATGAAGACGTCCAAGGCCCTGCATGGATCGAGCCTGAGGAAGCCTTCCCTCGAAGGATCCAAACCGACGGCCGGGTCTACACGCAGACCAAACAGACATTCGCGGCCAAACCGTTCAGCCAACGTCAATCCCATGGGCAGTTCATCTCCTTCAATGAGTTTGTTTCCGTCAGGGAGCTGTGGCTGCCTTCGTGGAACGATACGTATCTGGCCCTGCAAAAGATCAAGGAGCCCAGGACGTTGAACCTGCCTGGGAATGTGAAGAGTGCTGTAGGAGACAATGCAGCGGTTGGCTCGCAAAAGGATGAGTGGTTCCACAAGTGGAACTTTGCGATGCATGGAGGGCAGCTGATCAAGGCGTTTGGAGGGGTCAAGGCTGTTGATCCTGGGTTGATTCCCACTTCGATGGTCTCTCTTTACAAGAACTCGAGGATGGCACCGTAAGTAGTGGTGTTTAAGGCAGATGCTACGGATAATCTACTGGTTTATGCGCTCTGCAACGTTATCGCACAGGCGTCAGCGCTCAAGCTGTCGGCAGCGGCGACGATCGACGCGTAGGATTTTTCATTTCCCTCTCTGATTTCGAACATCGAAACAAGGATATCAACAACGTACTTGGCCACGGTGAGCAAATCGTTCTTATAAACACACTTATTCACCACCATTATTTATGAGGGCAGATTCGACAAGCGTATGCAGGTCACTGCATTCTGAGCAGAACATAATGAGGGCCTCCATACGGCTCGTTGGCTCTCTAGGGCCAAGAATGCTAGTTGCCTTACCATTTCAACCTTTTGGAAGGGCGGGGTGCTTGCCAACAGCAAGGAATGACGATCCAAATGGGATGGATCAATTGGGATACTTACTGCACAAGCTACGTGTTCCATCTAGACGCATCTGCCTGAAGGATTTGCCAATAAACCGGGGTTTCGTGGGTGTTTTGGGAGCAACAGCTCCCGATCCTCTGAGGCTCAGTTCTCTCTGGTTTCCTTCAACGCGCCCAGTGTCAGGCTGGCGGTGCCGCATCTGCCAGTCAGGAGCCACAACACCCTTAGGCGCTGGCACCTGCAACCCAGTGAATTGCCTTGGCGATAGCGATGACCATTAAGCCCGAAGACCAGGCGCTGCTTCGAAGCCTTTTTCAACTTGAAGTAGTGATCACAAGTCACCGGCGTATTGCGCCACCCGACGGGAAGGTGGATTCAGAAAGTGACAGTCCTGACTTTTTGGCAGCCTTTTGGACACCAAGGCATATATAAAAGCTCTTTCCAGGATGAACGTACTCATCCCACTTCAACGATGGCCGCCAACAGCTTCGACCGCGCTCTCCCACCTCATTACCTCGATCAAGCTCCAGGAGGTCGAAAAACGACGGCTCGCGTATGGAGAGCTCTCAAAGGTTCTCGATGCACCATCGTCCCAACCTCAAACCCCCATCGACCGTGTCTCATCGCTCGTTACCGTCATCCGTTCATGGACCTCCCCTGGCTCGATCGAAAAGACGACCGAGATCGCCGGGAGCCTCACCCTCGAGAACCTCGACTATTGGATTTTGCAGGCAAAGATCGACCCCAACTTCAGCCAGGA